>PVIC010043784.1:0-15267 GCA_004025085.1 Thryonomys swinderianus
AGGAGCTGGGATTTTATCTGAAATACAGTGGAGAGCTTTAAAAGATTTTGAAAAAGAAGAGACATGTTCCAATTTACATTCTAAAACAGGAGTTCTGGCTGCTGTTTAATAGAGAACAAAATGGAATGAGAACGGATGCCAGAAACCCATTTAGAAGATTAGAAAGTGGTCTGTAAGTGCTAATAAAAGACCACAAATAGTGGTTCCTGCAGCTATCCACGAACAATTGCCATTGTACATAAAGTGTTTTTTTAAATCCATAACTAAATCAATAGATTAAAAAATGGAGGTTGAAATTTTATTAAAAATCAGTTCAGGACTTTGGACTAGTGCCTGAGATTCACTAAACTGAGGCAGTATGATATGTACAGTCATTCAGGTATAAACGGAGAAATCCCAAAAAAAGAGGAAAGAACGATACAAGAAAATGATGAAATTATAGCCTTTGGCAGGAGAAAGAGTACAGGAGATAAGGACTAAGTAAGCTAATACACGCAACACTTAGAAGAGTATCTCAAAATTTGTAGTTGGTGGGGCAGGGATTTAGCTCAAGTGGTACCGCACCTACCGTGGAAGTACAAGGGCCCAAGTTCAATCTCCAGTACCACCAAAAAAAAAAAAATTATAGTTGGTTGTGGCTGTTAATCTGATTCTCACAGTTAGAATGGATTAAGAGAACCTCAGGGATGAGTAAAACATACTTTGGGGTATTTCCAGAGAAGACTGGCCTGAAGGCCAGCAAATTGAGAGAGAAAGACCTACCTTGACTGTGGGCAGTACTGTTCAACAGACAGCGTCCAGATGTGTGAAAAGAGGAAGAAGAAAGAAGCCAGCTTGCTCTGCAGAGCTTGTTCAGCTTGAGTACATCCCTCATGTCACTTGCACAACCTGTGCACCTCCCTTATTTTAGACAGAAAGCATTCCTCCCATGGTTGCCCTTAGAGGTGACCTGGCAGGAAGTGCCAGGTCACAGAGGGCATGGCTTGGGAGGGAATATTCTTCTCTGAGCTCCTCCCCTGGTTCTCCGCTTCCCTGACAACATGTGATGGACAGCTCCTCTCCACCGTGCTGTTCTACCTTGGGCGCCAGCCTACTCTGGACTGAACCCACAGACACTGTAAGCCCAAACTCTTTTCCTCTAATTTATGCATGATGAGTAGTGTCCTGTTCCAGGGATGAGAAATGACTCATACAGTTCAGACTACAGCTTCTGCAGCCTCTCAGCATGAATATTTACCTGTTGATTCTATACCTCTAAAGAGCCCTAAACACTGCATTGGATCAGAATATATACAAACTTTATTTAAATAAATTTAAGTAAAATGTTAAATATACCCCATGTATTGGTGTTGTCCTCAGATAATAAGCAATTCGTCATGACAATCTAGGAAAAGTGAAGTTAATATTTACATCTTTTCAAATATATATCATTGATTTATACGATTTACCATCCCATTTCATTAACTTTTATTTTTATTGGTTATATTATATATACCTTTACTTTCTTTAGAAATTATGTTGCTGGGCATGGTGGCTCACACCTGTAATCCCAGCACTCGGGAGACAGAGACAGGTGGATTGCTGAGTTCGAAGCTTGCCTGGACTACATAGTGAGCTCAGAGCCAGCCTGAACTATAAAGTGAGACCCTGTCTCAAAAAAAAAAAAAAAGAAATTGTTTATTTACTTCACATTTATTGAATTTAATAAGATATTTACTTTTAATAATATAATAACTAAGTAAAAAACTATAGCTAGGGCTGGAGGTTTAGTTCAGTGGTTCCGGTGCCTGCCTCGCAAGCACAAGGTCCTGAGTTTGATCCCTGGTAATCACATATAATGCTGGGTGTGGTGGCTCACGCCTATAATCCCAGCACTCACGAGGCAGAGACAGGAAGATTGCTCAGTTCGAAGCTTGCCTGGGCTAATAGTGAGCTCACAGCCAACCTGAACTACAAAGTGAGATGCTGTCTCAAAAAAAAAAAAAAAAACAAGAAAACAAAAACAAAAAAACTATAGGTAGCTTGAAATTTCTTTTATAGTTAATAATATAATGAAGTCTATAGATATAGCTTGTTTCAAAGGTGAGGAGGATCAAGTTATAAAATATAGGAATCCCCTCTGAGATGAGGAGTAAAGGTCTGAGACATGCAGAAAATGGAAAAGGCATCCCTGTATTCTGAAACGTAATCTGAAAAAGGTCAAAAAAGAAGTAGTTTAAAGTATGATTCATCTTGTTCTTCCAATGGCTGCAAGTACAGTACAAAGTATGTCAATACTCCAATACCTAAATTTTTATATATCAAATAGCTATTTGGAGACATAATTATTTACCATATACAATTAATTTTTATGTCAAAATTCTGGTAAAAATTAATAGTAACCTTTTTAGACCTTTTCTTTTAAAATGGTTACCTGATAAATATAGTTATTACAAAAGATTAACAGATTGAAAACTCTGTTACTAAATCCTAAACTGTGTTCTGTGCTTGAATTTGCTTTCATAGAAATTTTAAAGCACTAGCAATTAGAGCACATTCTCCTTTATGCATAAATGCCATTTATTTCTAGCAATGTGCTTTTAATAATTGTTCCAATAATTTAAATGCATGCAGACTTCTTAGAAGGTACTAAAACTGTATACCAGAATAAAAGATAAAGTGAAATGACTCATTCTCTTTATGATAAAGCTGAAAGCCTTGTCTTGCTATTATGTTGTGAATTCCACCAAAAACTCCACAGTCATTTATTGAATTTTCCTCGTTTCAGACATTCACTTTCTAAGCTATTGTACAGTAAGTGAACTGGTAACTTTTTTCAATATACCTCAAAATTTCATTTTAAATACCCTGCAGCAAAGACAATACTAGCTGTTACCTAGCAGAGGGGTGAGCCAGTTTATCCTTTCTAGAGTTTGACATTTAAAAGACTCAAAATATATATTAAGAACATCTTAAATTGATGCTATAGATTAACATTTTCTAAAGAACATAATTGCATTAATTAATCTTAAATAAATATTCTACTTTGAAAGAAAAAAAATAATTGTCTTTCCTAAGCAAAGTATTCTTTTGCTGTTATATAACCTAGAAAAAAATATCCAGGCATAAAGAATATTTTATCTTTTTGTTCATAAAAGAGATTTTGCACCTCTATTATTGCATTTCAATGAATAATATTTTTTAAATCAGAAACTCTATAACCACAACAGTAAAATCTTAGCAATTGCTAAGCAGCAATTTTCAATAGTCAAGAACAAAATATCAGTAATAAATTTTAAGGACATTTTTGGAAACAAAAGCCTATGAAAGTTTGATATGATCATGTGATGATTGTAAGAAAGCAAACTTTCTTACCTCCTTTAAAGTCTCACTCAACATCACTTTGGCTTTAGATGGAGAAATATTTTAACTCATCAATGACCAATAAAAACATCACCTTTACATATCTGGCAAATTGTATTTCTAGTTTCTGATCCTGGTAAAGAAGACAGCAGCACCTCAGGTGGTTGACAGAACTCCACAGGCTGTGGCAAGAGATGGATCAGGGCAGTATTACATGCCATGCTGACAAGTAAAAACTGTACCAAGCCACAGTGTCATTTCTGGAAGCATCACTCACTCCCTGTCCCCTTCTATATTTAGTTTACTATTGTTCTCCTTCCTCCACCCTCCTTTCCCTGTCTTATTCTTTCTTCTCATAGCCCAACTCTCACTAGGAATAATTACAAGACTCTCTTAGGTCCGAAAGTTGTACATATCAATCTGAGGGTCTGTGCAGATATATGACAGAGTTCTACAGGTACAGAATCAAGTGAGAAAATAAAGGCAACACTGTAATTCTTTAATAACACCAAGTTTACTCATCTTAATAATCTGTTCTTCACTCTGGGTGTGTGTCACTCTATAAAACTGATGTTAAAATTCCATTCCATCAGGAATAAATAGGATTCAATCATTTACTCTTCATTTTTTATGGATTTTTTAAAAAATTTCCTTCCTTAACATAACAGTTAACCACTGCATTTTAGTCCTCAAGGACTTTTTAGAAATGTTACTGATCTTTGGAATCCAAAATTCTGTAAAATAGTACAGCTGATCTGCCCGAGTCTGGTGACTTCCACGGCCACGTGTTCCAGCTATCATAACTCCGCCTGAAGCCCGGTGGGAACAGGCCAGCTCGCTCGGGAACCTTGGATGGTCTTCGGTGCACTGCGTGTATCCAACCCCCACAGCAGCCTCTAGTCGGGAAGGAGCCTCACTTTATTACTCTCTCATCTCCAAGTTGTGCTCAGGTGTTTGACTCAAAACTCTCTCTCCATTATCTCTCTATTCACCTGTCTCTCAGATTTAAATATACATAGCACTATTCCAGAAAGTAGCTGCTTGTTCTAGTTGCCTTCTAGAGCCAAACTCTGTAATTCATTTTCTTGGTGAGCCAACCAATTAATTTTCTCAATCATAATGTTTTCACTATTTCCATTGGTCTGTCATCTTCTGAAAGATGCACTCGTTGAGAAAGATTAATGTAAGTTTAACTATGAAAGGCAAAGACATTGCTTTAATCTTAAAAGATATCTAGAAAATGTAGACATTTGCATACTACATGAGTGTATTAGAAAAACAGCAGTGTTATACAGACTCACTGATGAGTCAAGGATGTCCATGAAATTTTTTAAAGAATATTTTAATGCTGGGCGTGGTGGCTCACGCCTGTAATCCTAGCACTCGGGAGGCAGACAGGAGGATTGCTGAGTTCGAGGCTTGCCTGGGCTACATAGTGAGCTCAGAGCCAGCCTGAACTACAAAGCGAGACCCTGCCTTTAAAAAAAAGAATATTTAAATGCTGTAAGAATATATTTGAGCCGGCGTGGTGGCTCACGCCTGTTATCCCAGCACTCGGGAGGCAGAGGCAGGAGGATTGCTGAGTTCGAGGCTTGCCTGGGCTACATAGTGAGCTCAGGGTCAGCCTAGACTACAAAGTGAGACCCTGTCTCAAAAAGAAAAAAAAAAAAAGAATATATTTGAGTGTTGGGCAGGGGCCTTAGGAGAGCCATTATCCCCATGTTGTTAACTGCTTCAAGCAGGGGCCTGTCAATTGTAATCATGATGTGTACATCAAATGTACAATTTTTTTTTTTTGAGACAGGGTCTCGCTTTGTTGTTCAGGCTGGCCCTGAGCTCACTATGTAGCCCAGGCAAGCCTCGAACTCAGCAATCCTTCTGTCTCTGCCTCCTGAGTGCTGGGATGACAGGCGTGAGCCACCACGCCCGGCACTACAATCTTTTTAAAAAAAAAGATTCAGACTCTACACACACACACACACACACACACACATACACACATATCAGTTTTTTGAGACAGGGTCTTGCTTTGTAGTTCAGGCTGGCCTTCAACTCACTAGGTAACCAAGGCAATCTCAAACTCTTGGCAATCCTTCTGCCTCTGCCTCCCAAGTGCTGGGCATGAGCTACCACACCCAGTTTTGAGACTATATTCACCATGCCCAGCTTTAAAAGTATATTTAGGGATATATTTTAGGTATGTATGTAAAATAATAAATATATTTAATTATTTTTCTTTCTACTAATTTGAACTCCTTTGACCACTTCTCATTAAGAAAAGATATTAACAGGGCCGGAGATTTAGCTCAATGGTTCCGGCGCCTGCCTCACAAACACAAGGTCCTGAGTTTGATTCCTGGTAACCATGTACAATGCTGGGCGTGGTGACTCACGCCCACCAACCATGAATACCACATACCACAGTGCCGGGCGTGGTGGCTTGCGCCTGTAATCCCAGCACTTGGGAGGCAGAGACAGGACTGTTGAGTTCAAGGCTTGTTTGGGCTACATAGTGAGCTCAGGGCCAGCCTGAACTACAAAGCGAGACCCTGTCTCAAAAAAAAAAAAAGGTTTTAATACCAATATTTATGTTAAAGATAATGCAAATGTTTTTTTCAGGCCAGAATGATGATTAAGAATCTTTATAAAGTGTGTAACAGCACCTTCTTTTTTTTTTTTTTTCAGTACCAGGGATCATACCCAGGCCCTTGTACATCCAAGGTTGACACTGTACCATTTGAACTAAATCCCCAGCCTCCTAGCAGCACCTTATTCTTAACCTGCACTCAGTTCATCAAAAACTCACTTAATGTACAACATTTTGAGAAGGCATCAAATAGCTTAAAGTTGTTGGAAATATATGATCTTATAATATTTGAATAAAAAATCTGCTAGGAAAATGAATTTCTCCTGAAGATCCACTATCCCTATGTTGTTAACTGTGTACATGTATGATGCTGAGGTAGCTGGCACACAGGAAGAATAGCTCTAAACTTGGACTCTGAAAAAATCCAGAAAACGCAGCATACACACACTCACACCCTGTGGCCCAGTGAACATGGCAATTTATCTGCCTCTCTGAGTTTCAGTTTCTTCATCTGTAAATAGGAGGAAAATTAAATAACCTCCAAAAGTTATTTGAGGATTAAATGAGAAAATGTCTATGAAGAAATCTTTGTAATATTATTGCAATACTACAGGGAACTCACAAGTTGAACAAGGCTTCATTAAATTTGTGCTCAAGAATTGGAACTAGAGGCCAAAAGAAAAAGGAAAGGCAAGCTGCCGCCAGCCAAAATACCTACTAAAAAAAAAAAAGCAAAAGAAAGCACCTTGCAAACCTTCAAAACTTGCAACCAATGGTAATACTTTACATGACATGAAAATATTTTTATTATGTAAGTTTCTATTCACTGCAAATTTTTAAAAATCACTGTATTTCTTATTCCACACAGCCTGACAGGTTCAATTTTCCCTTTAGTTAATACAAAATGAACAGCTCAGCAAATAATTGTGCACTGTGTCATAACATAAAATTAATGAGATTTATGGGGAACATTTTTTTAAAACTAGTTGTATGTACTTCTGACAGAACGTATTCTTGGCATGAACCCTTCCAGTAGCTCAATGAGGTCAAAAGTCAATTTACAGTAGAGGAGGAGTGGAAAAGAGGTAAGGAAGTACAAATGGCAATCATATGTCATATGCAGGAAGACATGCTGTGTCCACAAGGCCTCAGAGAGAAGGAAGGAGGGAGGAGGAAGGCGGCTCTGTACATCCCAAGAGAGATGCTGGGGAGACACTGGTGGAGTCAGACCCTGATCACGAAGGACAGGAAAGAAGACGGCAACAGCAAGACTCTCACCAGTGAGTCTATGCACAGATTTCTATTCTCCCCCTCACTGTAAATCCATGAAGCCAACTGCTTAGTTTTCATGGTGCATAATGTACCGAAGCCGCAAATGTCCTTCCAAGGCTAAATTGAGTGGCCATTTTCTAACCTATCTCTGTTACAATTAAGCATGTGACATCTTCATCCCTGACTTTTTGCACAACTGTTTTAATCTTGAAAGTCTCATCTTCCTAAAGGTCTCGCTGAGTCATCCGACCGACAACTATGCAATGTGATGACAAATAACACACTGAACTAACCCAGTGCAGGTATATGCTCCATTCACGCTGCAAATCCAGGAAGGCTGGCAGGGCTTCAGTGTTGATAGTCACAAAGGAAACAAGTTGAATGAGTCACCTTCTTAACACATTTCTTTTTTATTTTTTAATTGAATTCATTATTGGTACATTTTATATACACATCATGATCACACCCAATGTTGAGAATTTGTACCAGTACATGACACAAGTTCTCACTTTTTCCCATTCCCTGACCCACCTTACCCCATCAAAATAAGAAGGGACCCAGCTGACTCTTGTTTTATCACTTAAAGCTCCTTCCAAAGCCAAGTGCTGTGGTCCCCATGTGTAACCCCAGCACTTGAAGGCTGAGGCAGGAACTTCACAAATTCAAGGCCCACCTCAGTAACTTAGTGAGCTCCTAGCTTGAAATTAAAAGGGCTGCGGAGGTTGCTCAGTGTGAAGGCCCGGAGTTCAATCCTTGGGAGTAAACACACATACAAATCTCCTGCCAAGAGGTAATGCACATCACAAACCACTTCTGGTCACAATTCATTGTCCAAAGAAAGTAGTATAGTCACAATTTTGCAGGCACCAGAGAAATGAAATCCTACCCTATGCATAGAAGGAAAAAGATGAGAATGTCTGTAAACAGCTAGACACTCTCATTCTATTATAGTATTTTTTTTTTCTTTTGAGACAGGGTCTCACTTTGTAGTTCAGGCTGGCTCTGAGCTCACTATATAGTCCAGGCAAGCCTCAAACTCAGCAATCCTCCTGCCTCTGCCTCCCGAGTGCTGGGATTATAGACGTGAGCCACCATGCCTGGCACTGTGGTATGTGGTATTGATTGCCAGTGGGTGTGAGTCTCCACGCCCAGCATTGTATGTGGTTTCCGGGGATCGAACTCAGGACCTTGCGCTTGCGAGGCAGGCGCCGGAACCACTGAGCTAACCCTCTGGCCCTTATGGTATTTTTTTTATGCACATCATGATCATACTCAATATTGGGAATTTGTACCAGTATATGACATGATTTAATTCTCATTTTTTCCCATTCCCCTACGCATCCCACAACCTCCCATCCCCTAAATACGTAAGCTTTGTTTCCCTTTTAATTATCATATTTTTTCTTTATCCCTCATTACCCATTCCTCATCTCCTTTTGAATATTTTCTATTTCATAATATCCATCATACATTGTAAAACTCATTAACATCTTCAGTTTCTCATACCAGAGAACAGATATGATATTTACACATCTATGCCTATTTATTTCACTTATGAGTATATCCTGAAGGTACATCCATTTGAGTATAAATGACTCAAACTTATCGTTCTTTAAGGCAGAGTAATACCCCATTTTATAGAAAAACCACATCTTCTTTATCCAGTCTCCAGTTGATGGGCATTTGGGTTGTTTCCAAGATTGAGCTACCACACACTGAGCTGCTATGAACATGGGTGCACACATGTCACTATGATGTGAGTCTTTTAATTCTTTTGTGTATATTCCTACCAGGGCAGCAGCAGGGTCAAATGGGATCTCTAATCCTAGTTTTTTGAAGAATCCCCACACTGATCTCCATAATGGTTGTAACTACTCTACATTCCCACCAACAGTGGAGAAGTGTTCCTTTTTCTCCACAGCCTCACCAGCATTTGTTGCTGGCTAATTTCAAAATAGCAGCCACTCTTTGTGGAGTGAGATGAAATCTTAGTGTTGTTCTCATCTGCATCTCTCAAATGACCACTGATGTCAAACATTTCTTCATGTTTTTTGGCAGCTTTTACTTCTTCCTCTGAAAAGTGTCTGTTCATTTCAGCTGCTCAATTTTGAATTGGGTCTTTAAATTTGGGGGATTTTTTTTAAGCTCTTTATATATTCAAGATAGTGGGTCTTTGTCTGAGAGACAGCTGTTAAAGATTTCCCAATTTGTTGGTTGTCTTTTCACTTTGCTGGTGTTTTCCTTTGCTGTGCAAAAGCTTTTTAATAAAGAGATCCCACTGTTGATTTCTTTGCTAGATCTTGTGCTATAGAGGTTTTGTTCATGAAGTCTTTTCCTAAGCCAATCTCTCCAAGGGTCTTACCTACCCTGTTTTGCAGCAGGTTTAGTGTTTTTGTTTTAACATTTAAGTTTCTAATCCACTTTGATTTTAATTTTGTACTATAGTATTTCTTACAATTCAATCCTGAACCTCCTCCTGTCCATTGTAGATATTCCTGAGTGAGCTCATTCACATCCTACGTGACAATAACCGCAATTTATCTATTGCACAAGCCCTTCTCCTAAACTCCAGACCCATATATCTCTACTTAGATATCCCCAAATCATCCTTCATGAGACATGGCTAAATATAAACTAGTGCCACTCTAGTTTATATTCACTGCTGCCACTCTAACCCCATTTCCTCTCTTGTGTTTGCTGTTTTTTCCTTCCTATTAAAGTATTTCTTTACATTGTGGCTGTATTTTACTTAGACTGATATGCCTGGTACCAAACAAAATACCTTCATCTAAGAACCGCACAGGAAGATATTTGTTAAATGAATGAATGATGAAGACCACGCTCAAGGTATTTGAACACATTCTTCATCCTCAGTTTGTTTTATTCTAAAGCCTCAAAGTAGTTGTGCAAATCTTAAAATTCAGTGTCTCAAGCTTACAGTGCCTGCAGTCGAGAGATGAGCTTGAAAAACAAGATTCCAGGAAAGAGGAAACCAGTCAACAAATATATAAAGGCTGATTGATATAGCATGAATATTTTACAATTTAAAAAATTTATTATACTTAAAAGACACATTGACATGAATCTCCTTTAAATACTCCCCTTGCTTCACACACAACTCTCCCAACAACCCTGCTACTTTTGGAAGCTGTTCTGGAAGTGCTCTTCTGTGAGGGTCTTTACAAGGTGTGATGAAAATACAGTGCATGCTGCTGCAGAGAGTCACCCCACTGAAAGGCAAGCTTGTGAAAACACTTACATGCCTTAGTCACAGGTCTGGCCCCTGCGACTTCTGGCTCTTTCCCAAAGTCAAAAAGGCCTGCCAGATAAATGTTGGCAATGGATTCAGGCATCACGGCAGCCACTACAGTGCAACTAAAGGCGTAGGAGCTGTAAAGTTGCCACACAGATGCTATTAGAACAAAGGAGATTGTGACATCTGTTGCTACGTAACCAAAATTCCCCCATAGCACGGCAGCTCAAAACAGTAGCTGTTTATCTTTCGTGGTACCTACGGGTTAGGAGCTGGAACAGCTATGCTGGGTCATGCAGCTCAGGGTCACGGCAGCTGGGTGGCACCAACTCTGAGCTCCTGGAATGTGACCACGTCCCTGTTGTCAGGATGCTTGTTTCTGCGGGCGGGCTCTCCAGGGGGTGCTCCCCAGAGGGTGCTCCACCATGCTCATGCTGTAACTGTGCTCATCACGCAGTCAGTTTCCCCCAGAGCAAGAGAAAAAGGCAAAGCCACAGGTCTTTTATGACCCATTTCTCAGAAGATGAGGTATCACTTTTGTTTCTCTTCTTTTTCCTAAATTCTCTGCTTCCCTGGGGTTCACTAGTGAGATGGCACCATTTTGTTTTTATTTAATCTACTTTGACATTATTTTCAACTTGTACTAAACCCCAATGTTTTTTTTTTTTTTTCTTTTTGAGACAGGGTCTCGCTTTGTAGTTCAGGCTGGCCCTGAGCTCACTATGGTGCCCAGGCAAGCCGCCGCGAACTCAGCAATCCTCTTGTCTCTGCCTCCCGAGTGCTGGGATTACAGGCGTGAGCCACCACGTCCGGCATTGTGGTATGCGCTGTGGTATGCTAATATGTGGTTACTGGGGATCGAACTCAGGACCTTGCGCTTGTAAGACAGGTGCCGGAACCACTGAGCTAACCCTCAGGCCCCCCCAATGATTTTTTAAAAATGAAAAAGTAAACATAATTGTTTCCAAAGTATTCAAATGTAGGTACATTCACACTGTTTTAAAAATGCAATTTTTTTTTTTTTTTTTTTTTGAGACAGGGTCTCACTTTGTAGTTCGGGCTGGCTCTGAGCTCACTATGTAGCCCAGGCAAGCCTCGAACTCAGTAATCCTCCGATGAACTCAGGGCCAGTCTGAACTACAAAGCGAGACCCTGTCTGAAAAAAACAAAAACAAAAATTGAAATTTTTATTAGCACGTTTGCAGTGAATAACGATTATATTCATCACGAAGTTGGTACATGCACTAATACATTCTAATTCTCTTTACTTCCTCTTCCTCCCCCTTAACCCCTCTCTTCATCTCTGATTACCATTCTGCTTCCACTAAAATTGGGAAAGTAAATGGTTTTAAAAAGGGATTAAATTATCACTTATATGTCTTCAAATGTAGTCGTGTGGCAGCTTGGGTGAGGGATGGACTGATATACAATTGTGGTCTCACAAAGCTACAACAGAGCCGTAGTTTTTCATTGCCCAGAGATGCCGCAGCCCTGCTCCCACATCACAGTGCAGCCCGCTCCGGGCTCGGCAATGCCGCGGCATGAACAGACCCACCAGGCCCTGCCGCCCCTGTAACGCTGAGACACTCACCGGTGGTGGGCAGTCCCCCACATTTCACAGTGAAAACGAGCAGATTTGTTACCAGTTCACGCCTTGTCTGGCTCTTTCCCAAAGTCAAAATGCCTGCGCAAGATAAATGTTTGCTGCACACTTTCTATCATTAGGTTAGGGTGCACTTCTGCTTATAAAAAGTGTTACAGGAAAACAACTTGCCAGGTCGCATCAGCAGCACCCATGACCTGTTTGTCTGAATATGATCTACGACAATCTCATGGTGGCGGAATTACCTAATGACGCATTTTTAAGAATATATCACTGTCAGTGAGATATGACAGTAGTTTATTTCTCTCAAAATACTCAAAACTAGCCGGGCGTGGTGGCTCACACCTGTAATCCCAGCACTCGGGAGGCACAGACAGGAGGATTGCTGAGTTTGAGGCTTGCCTAGGCTACATAGTGAGCTCAGAGCTAGCCTGAACTACAAAGCGAGACCCTGTCTCAAAAAAAAAAAAAAATACTCAAAACTATTTCTAAAACTTAAGAGGCACACACATTAATGGGATCCATTTCAACGCATTATTATTTAAAGTAAGTATTTAGCTTCCTGAAAACTTAATATCATTAAACGCTTTAGAAAAATAAAAGCATTTAAACCAAATATTCAATACTCAGCTAGTCATCCGTACAAATTTAAGAATAAAAGGAACTATTTCGGGCCAGAGATTTAGCTCAGTGGCTCCGGCCAAACTCAGGGTTCTGAGTTCAATCCCAGTAACCACATAAAACAATGCTGGGCATGGTGACTCACACCCACCAGCAATCAGCAACGCATACCACAGTGCCAGGTGTGGTGGCTCACGCCTGTAATCTCAGCACTCAGGAGGCAGAGATAGGAGGATTGCTGACTTGGAGGCTTGCCTGGGCTACACAGTGAGCTCAGGGCCAGTCTGAAGTACAAAGCAAGACCCTGTCTCAAAAAAAAAAAAAAAAAGGAACTATTTCGCACTGCAAAATATTTATTACCACCCATGTGAAGCCATCAAGAATATATTACAGGGGCCAGAGGATCAGCTCAGTGGTTCCGGTGCCTGCCTCGCAAGCACAAGGTCCTGAGTTCGATCCCCGGTAACCATATACAGTGCTGGGCATAGAGACTCACACCCACCAGCAATCAATACCACATACGACAGTGCCGGGCACAGTGGCTCACGCCTGTAATCCCAGCACTCGGGAGGCAGAGACAGGAGGATTGCTGAGTTTGAGGCTTGCCTGGGCTACATAGTGAGCTCAGAATTAGCCTGAACTACAAAGCGAGACCCTGCCTCAAAAAAAAAAAAAGGAATATATTACATGGCCGGAGGGTTAGCTCAGTGGTTCCAGCGCCTGCCTCACAAACGCAAGGTCCTGAGTTCAATGCCCGGAAACCACATACAATGCTGGGCATGGAGACTCACGCCCACCGGCAATCAATACCACATACCACAGTACCAGGCATGGTGGTTCACGCCTGTCATCCCAGCACTCGGGAGGCAGAGACAGGAGGGTTGCTGAGTTCAAAGCTTGCCTGGGCTACATAGTGAGCTCAGAGCCAGGCTGAACTACAAAGCAAGACCCTGTCTCCAAAAGAAAAAAAAAAAATAATATATTAACAGCCCATGAACACTTTTACGATCACACATAGGACACAAAGATTCAAGACAGCGACCCCGGCACGGTGCAGTCTACCTGTCCGGCCCTGGTAACAAGTGCTGGCAGGTGACTTTCTCTTTCCCGTTGCTTCAGCGTCTCCTCCGCTCACACTTCCCATGCTTTGGAGCTGTGTCCTTTCCCAACGTGGCCACCACCGCCACACAACCTTCGCAGCCTACAACTGTAGTCACATTTTGTTTCACCAAGCTCGGGAAAGAAGCCTTGAGAAGAGACTCAGCTGAAAAGCGAGTCCTGAGTCGGGGCGCTGTTAGCCAGTGTCCCTGGGCCCCTTCCTCTCTCCTCTCGCGGATCGCGGGAGAGCAGTACCAAGAAGGAACAGAAGCACTCGGCCTCACTGCAGTAGCAACCCTGGCCCTCACTGCAGGCTGCTGGGTGAAAAGCTGGCCCAGTCGCCCAGGAGTAAGTAGACCAATGATCATCAGGACAGGTACAGACAGTCCATCCCTTCAGGGACAGGCTGGGAGCCGAGTGATGAGCATCCAGATCAGCGGGAACATTCGATTTGCTAGGGAACAAAGGCAGGCAGAACCTTTGAGAGGTTTGTCTCTCCCATCTACGATCTAAACATTGTGGTGGGAAGAATCACGGGAAGATCTAACATATGGAGGAAAATCACCTCTAGTTTTGACAAACCATTTTCTATTTAAAGATCTTGCAGTTACATTTGTATTGGCACTGTTCACCTTAATGTTAATTTCTTTCAATCCCTGGACTGTTAACTTATATAAATACAGTGCTTCTTCTATTAGTTTTCAGTCACAGAAAAATATTCAATAGTTTTGTATATATTCTGAGCAGTGAATATAATCATGAGGAATTTTTATAACAGTTAAAATCAGAAATTAAGCACTTTGGAGGCAAATATCCTCTGAGATGGTGGTGGACATTTTTTTTTCTTAAATCACAACATTTCATGTTAATTTTATGAAGAGCTTAGTCTTCTACAGAGTGATAAAACGGACCCCAGATGCAGTTTTAATTTCACTAAACACACCCTGAAAATGAACATGCTCTTTTACGTGGAAACAAAATTCAGTTGTAAAGAAACGGGAAATGCCATCCAAGATCAATAGCCTATTACAGGGCCAGCATGAAGGGTCATTTCAGTTCAGTTTAATCTACTGAAATATGTGGCTATATTGTTTATTTTCTTGTTCATTCTTACATGTGAAGTGACATACACTTAGCTTAATTTTACTGGAATATAAAGGGTAGTATTCAAAAGTATAATAGAAAATTCAAAATCAGGCTAACAACCTGAGGGAGGAAAAAAAATCAGTATAAAATATAGATTCTCCTTAAAAGTAAAGTTGGAATTTTAGCACACAATATTCTCATCTAAATGAATGATTTATTTTTAAAAAGCTGGTTGGCAAGAAAACAGAAGGGGGCTAGGTCTTTGAACTAGAAATTAAAGATACACATTTCAATTTCTTAGGATTGGAGTTTTGCTGCTGCCACTATTACTTTTGGTTTTTGGTTTTGATACAGGGCCTTACAGTGTTTGCCTGATCTAACACTCCTGGGTTCAAGTGATCCCCC
>PVIC010043785.1:0-15269 GCA_004025085.1 Thryonomys swinderianus
AATGACTCCAGACAGAGCAGACAGCGTGCCTGGGAAGGTCACATTTCCTGGCATCCTTTCCCCGGCTGTAACCTGAGCTATGTGTTGAACAGAGTCTGAGCTGGCCCCTGAGGCAGTGGAGCGGGGATGCTGTAGCCATTTCTAGAGTTTAGTGGGCACAAGCTCTTTTAGCTCCCAGTGGTCGCACAGAAAGGTAGAAGAAGCAGCCTAGAAATAGGAACTGGATGCGTTTACGTGGCAGAACAGATAAGGACTTGGCATGTATGAGTTATGACCAACACACATGGTGGATGGTTCATTATTTTAGCTTAGTTTATTAGTGCATGTGTGTCATACATGTTTACATTTGTTCCTTTTGGGTATCTTCGCAAAAGATCTAAAGGCATCATATTAAGAGATACATACATACCCATGTTTATCGCAGACAACTGATCATACCTAAATCATGGAAGTGACACGTATGTAAATTAACAGATGCATGGATTAAAAATGTGGTATTTACACATCATGGATTACTTCTCTGCCATAAAGAAAGAGCACTAGAGGGATTGATAAGAAAATGGGTGCATCTTGAGACCATAATTCTAAGTGAATAAAGCCAACATGCAACCTTAAATATTGTGTGCTTTCTCCTAGTGGAGAAACTTAGAGTTAAAATATGGAGCAAATGAAAGATAGATAATAATAGGAAGGAAGGAGCTAAATTTTTAAAAATGTATTGCAGTAAAAGACACACTGTTGTTAACATCCCTGAAAACACTTCCATCAGCACAAAGATGCCTATCATCCTGCCCATTTCTGGAGCAGTTTGGGAAGTTCTCTTTCATGAATGTCTACAAGATTCGATCCAAAATATAGCAAACACTGCTGCTGTGTTCCACCCAAAGTAAAGAAAGACTCTAAAACCATTATGTTATATCCTCATCCAACTTATTAACCAGATCTGACAAGGGGGACTCCCAGCTCTTCCCCAGATATATTACAGTTCAATCACGGCAAAGCAAAATGAATCCATGTAAGAAATAGTTCTGGGGTTGTAACGTATTTGGATACGATGATAAATATGTGGTGAAACTCTAAATCTAAATTACCTATATTCTTATAATTAGGGTTGGGTAGTGAGCTCACTGTAAAGAAGATGTATCACCATACATTTATCTGCTTAGAAAATGAAGTCAGGCACAATAAACCAGAAAATAACTATGTTTTGACTGAATAGCTGGCCAGTGAGATTCAGATATTTCTCTGGTAAATGCTTTTCATATGATAAATATTTTCCACAGACTGGATGAAGGAAATCTAGCATCCAAAGCTTTGATGAAGATGAATTTAATAGATATAAACACTATGTTGAGAATTAAATATAATTTTCAAATGTAACATCTTATGCTTAAAAATGTGAGCAGATATATAGCCGTGTTAATAATCATTAGATAAACAAAAATCTGAAGACAATTTTCTTAGGTAAACTCTAGAATTCTATTTATTTTTAATTGGCAAATCATGATTATATTTATTAAGGTGCCATGTGATTTTTTTTCCCTGGTACTTGTGATAGTACCCAGAACCTTCAAACTGACCTATACCTCCAGCACTTTTCTTAACCATTTTGAGACAGGTCCTCAGTAAGTCACCCAGGCTGAACTCACAGTCTTCCTATTTCACTTCCTAAAAGGCTGGCATTACAGAGGCATGTGTGTGTATAACCAGGAGCAACCCATGTTATGTTTTGATATATTTATACATTGTTACTCTGTGGGATGATCCAATTTGTGTAAATAACAACATGCTACTTCAAATATTTGTTTTATCTTTTCAGTAAGAACATTTACTATCCATTCTTTTTGCTGTTTTGCAAAATACATCGTTACTGTAATCACAAAGCTGTACACAGTTTAGCAGAAACTATTCCTCCTTTCCAAATGAAACTTGATACTCTTTGACCAGCCTCTTTCCCCTGACCATACCAGCAGTTCAACACTGAGCTGTATTTGAAGCTAGAATCCACAATTAAAAAGTGATGCCAACAGCTATCTTTTCAGAACAGAGTGAGCCTTTCATTCTTGGAGTGGTTAAAGCAACTGAGGACTGTTTAGCTGTTTATGCCAGAGAAGAACTAGCCCTGATTGCGTTAAAGACTATAAGGAGAAGGGGAGAAGTCAGAACGAGAAGTGAGCTAATTACTATCCAAAGAACAGATTTCCGTTTAAAGCAGGCCTGACTCCCTAATTCTGCACAGCCTGAGAAGCTAGCGGACTTCTGGCTGAGGACACACTGGAAGGACATTCATAGGAAAAGTGAGATGTGCAAACGTCAACCCTTGCTTTCAAGCTTGAGAAAATGTATCAGGTACAGTGGCTACCTACGCATTGAACTTGACCTTAAACCTTACAGAAGGAAACTAAATCACCCTCTTAGCAACAGTCTGATTTTCTGTCCTTTCTTGTGATCCGCTAGCGGAGAATCGGTGACAAAGGTTTTCTTCAGGACATGATGATCCCTACAGGCAGATGAATTCAAATTTATGAGATTCCCTGTAGATGCCCCAAAGTATTCAGCAGTTTGGGGCTCAGTTACTCTCCTCTACAAAGAATCACAGAGCGGCCAAGTACCGGGCACCCTAACACGGAACTCCTTTTGCTCTGTCATCAAAGAGACTCCAAGTTCACACCTGTCCTCTTTGGTATGCGTGAGTGATTTCTTCCACTTCTCTGAAACAAAAACTCACAGCCATCGACTCCACCGAAGCCTTTTGTTCATTCGGCTTGAACTAGAAATGAATTCTGTACTTGCTGTAGCTCCCGGCTGCCATCTCTGGATAATGCCTCCGCTCACCCTCACTTTTCCCTTCTGCTTCAGAGTCCCTTCCTTTGGCTTTGTATTCTTGTAGAAGTTCTTTTTTACCATCTTATTTTTATTTACTTGTTTGTTTGTTTGATTTTTGAGACAGGGTCTTGCTTTTGTAGTTCAGGCTGGCCCTGAGCTCACTATGTAGCCCAGGCAAGCCTCGAACTTAGCAATCCTCCTGCCTCTGCCTCCTGAGTGCTGGAATGACAGGTGTGAGCCACCACGCCCAGCACTCCCATTTTATTTTTAATAAAAGCGTTGAAAGGAAAAGGAACAGCTGGAGCAGGAGGAAGAGACAGAAAAAAAAATTGAATTTCCTTCCATTTTGAAAGGGTTCGTAATTTATATTAGGAAACCTAAATCACGAGTGGGTCCCTGCGTCGTGCTTTATTAGCTTTGTGGAAATAAGAATTGTGAGTGTCTGTCTATGTTTGTACAGATGAATACATTTCCAATTTCTGATCTATAACTGACTGGCTTCGTCAGACACAAATCAGTTGGTATTTAAAGGCCACAGAGTTCTGAAGGCTGAAAGTCTCATGTGTTCAATCAATGAAGATTTATTCCTCTTTCTGTGGCCATGATTTAACCATAAGGCACAGAGAAGTAGCCCATTGCTCCTGTCATTATAGAGATTTTTTCTTTTTCTTGTTTTTTTTTTTTTTTCTAGCCGGCAGAGGCACTGAGTGTATTTTTTCACTCATAAAGTCAGTGTGGCTATCAGTGGAAAAAACATGGGCCTGAGTACCTCTTGGTTCTGTTAAGTTCAGTTGCCCGTACTCCACCGTAGGTGAAGACACAGTGCTCATTGGCCCTTCTCTGACATATGTTTGCTTGGTCTCAGCTCAGGGAAAGTACGGGTATTATGACTGGAAGAAAAAAATGAGCCAAGCTGCATGAACTAAAGTATGACTTTACTTGGCAGACAACCTGGGAAGTCCTAGCCCTCCACTTCTTTTCCTCCCAGCAGGGATAATAATAGATATTTTCCCATAGCAAGGAGAATTTAAGAAAATGACATAGGCAGAGGACATAGTATAGTGTCTCTGACAGATAGTTGGAGGCTAAGAAATGTTGCTTCTCATCTTTTCCCCTTACTTCTCCTGTTTTCTTTGTAATCATGAAAAGCAGACATGGAGGCACCTGAGTATTCAGCATCAAAGGGGGGACCTTGGGCTTGAGGTTTTGTAAACAAGGGTTTAATACATAAATGCTTAATGAGCTGGAACTTGCCTACCAAGTGCAGGATCCCTGGTTCGATCCCCGGCAACCACATACAACAATACTCACACCCACCAGCAATCAGTACCATATAGCATAGTGCCAGGCATAGGGGCTTATACCTGTCATCCCAGCACTCAGGAGGCAGAGGCAGGAGGGTTGCTAAGTTTGAGGCTTGCCTGAGCTACATAATGAGCTCAGGGCCAGCTTGAACTACAAAACAAGACTCAAATATATATATATATATATATATATATATATATATATATATATATATATATATATATATATGCTTAATAATCAAGATTTTCTTAGGTAAGCTATTGCTCCAGGGTCCTCATGGTGAGAGGGGAAACTTCTACCCTGGGCCCTGCTAGCACAGAATTCTCAATGGAAGCAGATTTTGGACAGGTTCTCTGTTGGGCCAAACCATGACTGAATCTGCCTGTGCCTGCACAGAAGCTGGACACAATGTGCTGCTCTGTGTGATGCAAAGTTAAAAGTCTTCTCATCTAAGCAGAAAACCTTTATCTGAAAAAGTAATCCCACATGTCAGAACACAAGGCCCTAACTCGGAGGGAGCGTGCAGTGGGTGTCACGGCGCCCGCAGTCTCTCTGGTCTGTGCGGGAAGCCGCCCGCCCAGGCCCTCGCTCCGGGAATGCTGTGCGGGCAATGTCTGCAGTCTGTGCGCATTTCTGTGAGTGGCTTGGATTCCAGTAAAAATATTTAAAAACAAACATGTTCTTGATGACGTAGCCTTAGGGAAATAAACTGATTTCAAAGTTGAAGAATAAGTGGGCCTTTGAATATTCCTACTTACCATAAGCCAGGCAAAAATCATACCGAAAGAGAACGGGCAAGCGCTCGGTGGTGGATGGTTTTGTAAATGACAGAGTCATCCAAATATTTCCTCCACAGACATTTCCTCCTTCTCTGCAGACACGCATTATCCTGGTCTGGCAGGTGATCACAGCTGAACTATTTAGAAGGCACTTATCACTGAGAAAAAACTCCAAGGAACACCATTTGAAATCCATTTAAAGAAAATTTCTCTCCAAAGAGCAGAAAACCAAAGAGGACAGTCACGAGCAGTTCAGGATGAGACAAAATTAATTAGCTCACTATTGGATCCACTTGCTTTTAGGCGAGATGGGCTGAAAAGGACAGCACATTGGGTTCGCTCCTCCGTGTCCGTCCAGCAGGGCAAGGAGATCTCCTGTAATGCCCTTGAAGTTGTAGGGAAGTGCTGTTTTCATTAAGCTGTTTCTTACAGAGGAAAAATGGCCTGTTTTCACCTAGTTTCATGTCATACTGTCCTATACCAAACATTTATTTGCTCCAGTTCCTTGGTTTCTGGCTAAAATTATGAAAACTCTTGGACTTCCCTAAGTGACAAAGAGAAAAGGAGTGTCTTTTGTTCTTCATAGCAAGCACTTTCGACCAATCATGAGTTTGTGTCAATGAGGTGATACTTCGTAAGCCCCAAAGATGAAGAGACGGTCCTCAGGCAGACCAAATAGGTGACCCAAAAAGTTGAAGCTTTCAGCTCCACCCCCACCCTCCGGGGAGGGGAGGGTGACTTCAGATGGTATTGATCATCTGTGGCCAATAATTAAAGCAATAACAGCTACACAAGGGAGCCTAGGGGCCTGGAGAGCGTCAGGGTCGCTAAGTCCATGGACATGTGCACTTTGCCCATGCACTGTGACAATGGGTTGTGTGCTTTGTAATAAGCCAGTAAGTGGAAGTAAGGTTTCCTCTGGGGTTTGTGAGTCAGTCTAGCACGTGACTGCAGGAGGGCACCACGGGTGTCTCCATCCGTCACCTGAGCAGGCAGAAGCGCAGTGACCCTCTGTACCCACGAGTGGCCTTTGAAGGTGGCATGTGGGGTTGCCGGGCTGAGCACCTGCGGCGTCCTCTATCACACACTTAGTGTCCGAAGCGAGCCCAGTTCCAGGACCCCATCTGGTGTCTGAGAATAGCGTTTACTCTGAGGGGGAAAAAAAAACCAAACACCTGTTTCATGTCAGGGGTTTTATGTATGTGTTTATAGACAAAAGGGCAGTTTTATGGTAGCAGGCAACACTAGAAATCCATTGTGAGTGTCTGCACGTACCCAAAAACTTTAAAGCATATCTTGATCAATGACTGCAGCTTAGGGAAAAGAGGAACAAGGCACCAAAATCAAATCTCCTTTCTCCGTTTTGCTCGGCGTACCTGTCTGTCTCTCCTCCATATCCTTGTCACTTTTGTGCACTTCGCAAACCAGTGCAGTTTATTCATGACTGAAGGAATAAATAAATGCAGGAGACCTATCCTGTCCTAAAGTATTTCTAAATTGTCTATCAGTGTCTATCAAACCCACTGTGACCTGAATAAGTACATTAAAATATTGTCAAATGATTAGCCCATCAATTACAACAATGTTTTTGCACCTTTGGGTTTATTTCCATGTATCACGGCTGATGAAATGTTCTTCCAATTCCATTTGAAGGTATAATCAGAATCAGACAGGGCAAATGTGATGTCGTTCTGTTCCGTGAGTCGTATCTCGGCGACTGAGTGGAGGTTTGGAAAGTCTCACTACCCTTTCAGACAGCCACACTGAGCCTTGCAAAATGTCCCTCAGATAATGTCACTCTCCTCTTCTCGTTCGAGTTCTGGCCCATGCCTCATAACGGTGCGGCGAACCTTCTTATCTTGGGTCTGCTCTGCACACAGAGCACCATTCCTTTAAGGCGTCCGCTGACTCTAACGAACTGACTTTTTCCTTCCACATCTAGAAAGATACTATCTCTGTGCCATTCTACAAATCACTGACAACGTCCCGGACTCCACTTGCCCTTTATCATCCTCTCCCAGTTGATGAAGCCTGTCGGACTGTTTACCCTCTGACCACGCCCCTCGTCAGCTCTCCTCAATCATCTGCTGCGTTCCTGCCTCGCTTTTTTAATATTGTATATAGAACTTATATCATATAGTGCTTATTTGCATCACTTGTCTCCTCTCTTACATTCGAAGAGAGCTCGGTAAAAGCAGAGGGTTAACAAATTTGGCTTTTGTTGCTGCGTCTCCTCAAATAACCGCTGTTGTACAGTAAGTTCTCAAGGGACGGCTGTTAGATGAATGACTGATGTGTGATACCAAATATTCTTAATGGTGACATTTTTAAAACATGCTAACATAGGGAAAATGTTACTTAGCATTCGTGATCAACCTTAAAGATCAAGTTTTCAAAGAGCAGGCTTTTTAGAAGAGTGAGGCTCCTTCTGGAGAGACGGAGAATGCAGTTTTTCATGGGCCTTATCATTAGAGTTTTGCAGGAAGGCACAAGCGACTTCCCTGTATAAATTCCTGTGTATCGGGTCAGCAGCCTCTCCTCACAGAACTGCATAACCCCAACCCCAGCCCACTGAGTTCCTTTGAGGCCAGACTCAGGGTGGCCCCTCCAGTCCCTCTGTCCGAAAGGCTCACGAAGCCACGGGGTAGGATTACTGGAAACAGCAGGGTGACTTGGGAGCAAACGTGCAGTGACCTCCCTACCCCCACATTCACAGCTCTAAGGGGGATTTCTAATCTCTTGGCTCTTGCTTTCAAAACTGACCCCAAAGGATCACATCTATGTTTGGACAGATGTCTTTCCGTGCCGAGTGTGTGTATAGAAAGCAGCCGAAGGGTTATTATGCCAGTTTGAGGCTGTAGTAGGACTCCAGGCTTTTACGCTAGTCCTCTTAGGACCCTCAAATCAGCATGTAAGAAGCCGATCCACTGCAGAATTCATATAGAGAAGCCATGAGAGGAAGAGGCCCTAAGACTCCATGTGAGAGAAGCAGCGGGGAAACCTAACCATCTCAGTGTCCTGGCCTAGCTGTGGCTGGGAATTCTGTCTGTCCATCAGCGTGACAGTCATGGGGTGAGCCGCCAAGGACAGTTCCTCCTGATAACTGCAGCATCATACATGTCACTTGGGTCAGAAGAACTACCAGCGGAACCCTCTCGATATATTATAGCCTCACAAGAGATGCTAATGCGCTTGCTGCGTTAGGTCGCTGAGTTTGGGATGGCTTTTTTTATGTGGTAATAGAGAGTTAATATTATTACAACCCCCGCTACCTTATCAGTACAAGTGGAGTGAAGAAGGAGAGGGGTATCCTCTGTCAAGGACACAAAAGATCGTAGGATCTCTGCTTTCTTTCACTTCCGGTTTAGAAGAAGTAGAGCCAGCTGAAGAAAGAGCTGGAATGGCTGCATTCATAACAGTTCTTTCCATGTCATTTATCTTCACCAAAACAAAGATCCTGAATTTTAAACATGGATTCATACCTAGTTAAGTGACTGGCACTTTCTGCGACCATGGGAAAGTGCTGCATATTTCCCAAGCTCAGATAAGAATGAAACGCAGTAACATCTCTAAAGTCCAGATATGGCAAATAAGCATCACTAACACCTCATCTATCTTCCTGACGTGTCTGTTCGGGTAAGACAAATGTCAAACCAGATTGTCCCGTGCTGGCCACTCCCTGACAGACCTGTCCCCTGCTGTTACACAAAAAGACTGACCAATGTCATCAATACTTCGATCATTGTATCAAATATCTCTTAGATTATATTCTTAGAAAGTATAGTGTGCATCCTAAAATCTTAAAATATTTTTTTTTAAATCTTAAAACAACTGTTCTGATGTCTCAAAACAAGAACTAAAAGGTGTCAAGATGGGAAGTTTCTCTCCTAACTCAGTAGGACTCACTAGAGCTGCGCCCAAGCAGGAGCAGAATATCAGAACCCAGGCTATTCATTTCTCAAACCTGTAGCTGGTTTCCTTTATGTCATTTTTGTTCTGTAGACTCTGAAATAGCTTTCCAGTTTATTCTTAAGGTAATAAACATAACAATCCAATCTGTTCTCATTCAAATCCAAAAAGATATGTTAAATAATTCAATGAATAGATTATTATGATGGTGAATTAAATAAGTGGACTTAGTATTTCTTTAATCCCCTTGTGTAAAGCCTGTTTTAATTCTGCAATCCCAACTGGATGCAGCATACTTTAATGAATGCTATTAACTTGTATTTTTTTTCTCCTGCTTAGAAACATAATAACAATTGAGAAACATTTATTAGGAAACATCAGCTCTATTTGCACATTCTTAAAGAGAACATTAGAAAAGCAGAATTTTAATTTTCATGTGTGTCATTTGTTAATATAATTAGCATGGAATACAATTAGGTACTTTCAGAACTTTCGGTGTTAATTAAAAAGTTAATAATTTGAATGGCTATAAATACTGATTTAGTGGGGCTAATACTCCTAAAAGTTAATCTTTTATTTGTCACTTACTGAAGACTACATAACTAGGGTACCTTCCTTACACCTGGGCTCCCCTACCAATGAAGCATCGTGAGACATAAGGTCTCTCCCTCTTAGATGGGAGCTCTTGAAGCTGTTCACCAATACACTGAGCTCTCTGCTCTGGGGATTTTTCAGCAGTCAGCTCCATTGACTTTAAGTTCGTCCATTAAAGAAACTTCACTGTCAGCACTTTTCCTGGCTGCCTAAATCATATCAGAGATCTGTAGGTTTTAGAGAACAGAAAAGTATCTCCATGAGAAAAATAGAAATCAATGGCTCCAGTTCTATCATTTTAAAAATTATCAGTAGTAGATTTAACTAGCGTTAACACTTAAAATGTGGACATTAGGAACGTTGAAGAGAATAATATCTACAGTGGGTGGAATGACATCAGAAAATGATATTTTACAGTGATGAAAATCTGTGAGTACATAATACTCACTATAAACTCTCATTACTCAGTATTAGAGAATATGAATCAGTTCATTCCTCTTAACAGTAGCACATAATGTGAAAGAACAAAAATACTTATTTCATAAATAATACTTCAGTGCACCTGAAGGTACTCTTTTTGGACTAATACATTTGTAATAAAATAGCACCCCTTTGTAACCCATAATAAAGGATACAGATAAAAATCATCAATGATTGCAAAGACCACGGGCTAACAGATTACAGGGCCGTTTGGCTAACACTTGGACCCACTGATCAGTATTGATATTAGGAGTGTTAGCCCCTCTAAACCAGTATTTAAAGCCTTTCAAGTTATTAACTTTTTCATTAATATTGATCTATATATATATATATAATCAATAGTTGATGTATATCATCAATCTTTTGCTTCAGTTTCGTTGCTCACCAAATAATCCCTAAACTCAATAATTTACAACTGATAGAGGGTAGCAAGTCTAGCTGCGCACTTGTTAGATACCTGAAATGCGAGTTTGTGTTCTCTGAAGTCGAAAAATGAACTTTAAGAAGGACAGAGGTTAAGAGAAGGAAAACTGTATTGAGAAAGAAAGCTTCTGCCTGAGAGAGACAGAAAGAGGACTTGCAAATGGGTGGCCCACCCACCCCTCACTTTTCAGAAGGCTTTTATGGGGCAAGGCCACTGAGGAAAGGGAGGTTTAAGGTAGAGAAAAACTACAGTCAACCAGTAACACTGCAGATATAGTCTCTTAGGTAATGTTGGTACAATGAGAAATCACAAAATGGACAAAACCATGATCAACCAATAAGATTACAGCAAGTATAGTTGCTTAGGGAATATTGACTAGATGGGGATCCAATGAGAAATCGAGTCATCTAGCAGTGTAAAGGATTTTCAGTCAGGAGATTTTTCCAGGGGTGGTGGGTTAAGGTCCCAGCCCACTTCCGGGGAAGGCGGGTTAAAGGGGATTTGCAATCACTGCGTTCCTGGGGAGAGGTGGATCAAGATCTTCACCCTCCATCCCACGAGAAGACTGAGGCCTATCAGTTGGTGCTATCTGGAAGGGGTAGTTTTCTCCTTTGCTTGCGCTGACCTTCAGTAAAGTTCTCCTTTCTTGCAAGGTTTTCAAGTGTCGGTCCTGTCTATCTGCCTACTACATGTCTAACTAGCTTTTCTACTATAATACAACTACATCCATTTATTTCTTACTTATGAAGAAATAGATCTAAGGCTTGCTGATGCTAAACTGAGCTACCTACCAACTGTAGATTAATTTCATGCTTTCTGTCTTCACAATTTGTAACCCAAGATTTAAAAAAAAAAAAAAAACAAAAAAGCAGCCACTATGTAAACCACATGATACTTATGGCAGAAGATAAAAGTTAGGAGATGTTAGATCATGTCAACCCATTTGAAGCTTTGGCACAATGTGGTGTATGCTTATATGCAAGCCACAGGGATAGATTTAATACTGATAGAGTGGAGAAGTATGCTTATGAAGCTTAGGGAAATGGATGAAGTAACAAAAAATTGAGATGATTTGTTAAAAACAAATCTCAGATACAAACAAATCTCAGAGAAATAGAACATGTGAACTTTGGATCCAAATCAGAACAAATCAAGTAGGAAAAAAATCATGAAACCATCAAGATTTGAACAATAATTATCTATCTGCTGCTACATGGAGTTGTAATTTGTTGGGTGCAACATTATGGTTTGGTTTTCAAAATAATTGTATCTTGTGTAAATATAAGGTGAAATATTCAAAAATGAAATGATATGTTTTTCAGGCTATTCTGAGCATGATGTGGGTAAGCACTTGTATACACACACTTTTGTGGATAACATGTAGGTAACATAGCTAATTTTCTCTATTTGAATTGTTTTCATTTTCTCATATCAAAAATTGCAAAGGGAAATGGAAGAGAAAGGAAACTTCTTTTCACCAAACTATCGGAAGTATAGTTAGAAGGGGATGATTTTGTAAAGGTATTCTCCTGGTCCTTTGAATGGCTGAATTTCTACTCTGTGCAAAGCTCTACAGTTTTCATCACACAATGGTGACAGAATGGCCACAACTAATGCCTTTCAGGCTGTATCTCAAGGACACAAAAAAGTGCAAATTAAAAAGTCTTCCCCCCCAAGGGCTGGGGATTCAACTCAAGTCCTACTGTGCCTACCTTGGAAGCACAAGGACCGGAGTTCAATCCCCGGTTCCACAAAAGAAAAAAAGAAAAGCCTTCCCTTGAGAAATTAAAAAAAAAAAAAAAAAAGTTTGAGAACTTTTTTTTTCCTCCTGAAAAGCAAGAAAGATCTCAGATCCATGTCTCCTTAGACCACCCCCCCCAAGGATGCCCTTAAGGAACATAACAGTCTATGTGAAAAGGAGGCTTTAGTTAGACAGAATTTCCCTTGCTAAAGAAAATCTAATCCTGTGGCAGCTGTGAACTATTTTACTTTCTAGACCCAAGGAAACAGAGCTACTGATGGATTACATTCATATTTTCATAAGTGAATGAAAATGTGCTTATTTTGAAAACACCATTTTTGAGACCTTGATCAAATGGCAGCATATTTCGAGGAGCTACACAAACAACGGAACTGCAAGGGAGCTGGCGTTTTAAGAGGCAACAACTTGTAAACAGGAAGCTCTTATGATCATCCCTCCAAGAAAACGGGCAACAGGAACTCCTGGGTGGTATTGCAACCCAGAGTGATTTACCACAAGGAAATCATTAATGCTCTCCAGCATTTTGGAATAATAACATGATGATAAGACACCTAAAAAGCACTCAGAGGAAACATTGACTACAAGTACCTGCCCAAATTGTTTAATGTTTGTCAAACTTGAATTGCATTTGAAGGGTACATTGCTAGTAATGGATTTCCAGCTCTATTTCTGCATGGGGAAGGCTTTGTAGCCATTACAAACTGTAGTATATTACCTTGCATTATGTAGGAGATGAATTTTGTGAGCAGGTACACAAACACAAAAGGGGAAAAAAACAAGAAAGCAATTTCTTTTATTGCTCCATATACAGTAGTTAGGAATAACTTGGAGACTTTTCAAACAGCTCATTTTAGGAAATTCTCGAATCTGCTCAAAACTGATTATTTTCTACAGAGTTACTAAATAATCTCACTGTAGCTAAGAATGCCATTAATTCCAAATGAATATATCTTTATGTGTAGAACAGAGGAAAACTGTCAAAAAAGGGATACTACTTTTGAAATAAGCCATTTCTTAAGTGTTAATTCCCAGAATGACTAGCTCTGTGTGTCTCTGGTCATACAGCTTTTTTCTTTGTACTTCATGACCATCTTTGCAGAAAAAGAAATGGTATAGCCAGCCTCACATGAATGTAGCAAAGGCTACATGAACCTAGCTCAATGGTTGCTAAAAAAAGAGGATAATCAAAAATGCTGGTTTAATCAGTCATTAAACAAGCACTAATAAATGAAAATAAATTTATAAACTGAAAAACACTGTGGAAGGGCCCTATGAAAGAAAATGTAACAGGCTTCTTTTTGTCGTAAAATTTGCTTTCAAATATCTTGATGGTGTTACCCAAGGCGGTGAGCTGAGGGTTTGTGTTATTAGTAAAAAGACTGACCAAACTAAACGACAATGTCTTTTAACCGTGGTCTGGACCAGTGAGTTCCTGGAATCATTAAATAAGATCTTGAATTGAAGTTGCAAGAAACAAAGATCTCTTATTAACAATGGCATGGAATGTATTCAAACTGGTGGTGTACTTGACATGTAAAATGCTACGGATAAACTACGAGATTTGAAAGAAAATTTGCATGTAAATATGCAGGTGCCACAAAGGGAGCAACTTGTTTCTTCCACAAAACACCAGGGAAGCTGTGCATTATTTTTTCAACTTTGATTACAGCACACAATCTGTACTTTTTGCATAAATGAGGGGAAACAGAGGGAGTGTGTATGTTCTTTGTGATTCTGGCACATGGCTGTTACTTTTAATCCAAACGCTCTCAAATCTAGCCAACTTTTCTCTACGCTTTGAAAGAATCATTTTCTTTTGGCCAGAGATCCTCTGTAAGAATTTTCAGACCCGGAGAGAAGGTTTTGTTTACAAATTTAGAAGACAGAAAGATCAAACCGTAGGCAAGAACAGAGGAAGTCCTACAAACGTGGAGTCACACCTCCACTTTCGAATCCAGGCTGGCGCTACACAGTGAGAAGGTTAATTTTCTTTTGGCGAAGCATCTCCCTCGCTAGAGAAGGTACTAACAGTGCCAGTGCGTGTGGTCCCCCCCAGTTTTTCTCACAGACTTTTTTCCGAGACGCCAGTGGGTGCTCTGGCCATATACACAAAAGCCCATTAACTACAAGCAAGTAAGGGCAGAAAACTGCAGGGACTCTTCAAGTGTGCACGAAGATGAAGGTCACAAGGAGCATGCTGTCCTGTCCAGTACCACCTCCGGACGACTCAACCTGAAGCAGAACAGCGGAAGTCCTGCCTATCGATTGTCTCCCATGTCTATAAATTTAAAATGTCAGTTGCTGACAGTCTTCACCAAGTTGAAAACTATAGGAAAATATCACTCTGCTATAATTTTCTAACCTTCTTAGGGTAGCCCATATTTCTTTTCTCCTATTCCTTTTTTTTTTCTGTCAGAAGTTTCTTTAATGGCAACATTAAACAATAGGGTATGGTTTTAAAAAGGAAAAGATTTAGAGGAAGCTCAAATTCAAGCCACTATATTAAGTAAATTTTTTTTTCTCTGTTTGCCTTTTCCCTCTGGTATAAGGGCTCAAACTCATGACCTTGTGCTTGCAAGGCAGGCAGTGGCACCACTGAACTAAATATCCAGCCCAAAAACAGTTTTTCTAAGTTCAAATTCAGCAATAGAAAATTTTCAGTTTGTTTTGTAGTGTACGTAACATGACATCTTGACATTGCTGCTACCACAGACTAACACAAAATACACTGAACACTCTTAAGTGCTAAGGGAAAAATTACATAAAATAGTATATAAGCTTTGAAATATTTTGAAACATATAAAGGATGTAACTGACAAAAACAAAAAAAGAGGAGGAAGTACGGTTCTTCAACTAAAAGAGATTTCAAGCCAAAGCAAATAATACACTATCAGACTTGTTAAGAGAGCTTTCTCGATTACACACTGCAATAAGCAGTTTATATATCTCATTGAATCATGGAGATCAATAGCCAGTAATCATAGAACTCTGAGAGTGTCCCCTTGACTGTCAAGTCTGGGTTGCTTGCAGTGATGCCAGAGCAAAAATGTGGCTTTAAAAGGGCATCTGATGGATGGTTGGATTACAGAACTGGAGGTGGAAGGACCTCCTCGAAGTTCATTGTGACAACCCATATGCGGGACATCATCGGTGACTCGGAAGGAAGGAAGGAAGGAAGGAAGGAAGGAAG
>PVIC010043786.1:0-15277 GCA_004025085.1 Thryonomys swinderianus
AAAAAAAAAAAAAAAAAAAAAAAAAAAAAAAAAAAAAAAAAAAAAAAAAAAAAAAAAAAAAAAAAAAAAAAAAAAAAAAAAAAAAAAAAAAAAAAAAAAAAAAAAAAAAAAAAAAAAAAAAAAAAAAAAAAAAAAAAAAAAAAAAAAAAAAAAAAAAAAAAAAAAAAAAAGAATTAAATTTTGTCATATACTGGTCCAAAAAAAAAAAAAAGAAAAGCCAAATAAGCCCTAATAGAATCATAGCGGAGAAGACCTCAACACTCCACAGTCACAAATAGACAGATGAACTAGACCAAAAAAATCAGCAATGTAGTACTAAAATTGAACCAAACTTTTGAACAAATGTATTTAATAGATATATATTCAGAGATTTCCACCCTCCAAAATCAGAATACGTATTCTTCTTCCCTCTACATGGGTCACTCTCCAAAATAGAACATATATTAGTTCATAGAACATGTATAAGTAAATTCAAAGGAACTGAAACTCTCCCCTGTGTACTATTAGGTTATGGTTCCTTGAAATTAGAGATCAATCGCAAAAAAGTTTTCAAGAAATTCATAAACACATGGAAATTTTATAACATTTTCCTGAATATCTAATGGGTCACAGATGAAATTAAAGAAGTTAGACAGTTCCTCCAGTTAAATGGTAATGCCAATAAATATACAGGAATCTATGGAACACAATGAAAGCAGTGCTATGCAGAAAATTCCTATCAGTTATTGCCCATAATAGGAAAAGAGTTAGTTCAAATAAATAACTTAATGATGAACTTCAATCTCCTAGAAAAGGAAGAGCAAGGCACACTGAAAGCTCATCAAGAGAGGAAATTATAAAGATCAGAGCACTAAAGTTATCCAATAGAGGCTAAGAGAATGATACAAAAAGTCAACAAATCAATTTGCTCTTTGAAAGAATAAACAAAATTGGCAAACCCTGAGCCAAACTTATACATAAAGAAGAAAAAGGTCCAAATCTATAAAATTAGTAATGAAAAGGGTGAAAACACAACAGATCCAGCAGAGATTCAGATGAGAGTCAACACCTATTTTCAAAATCTGTACTCAGAAAATGGAAAACAAAAAATGGTTTATTTCTAGACACATATGAACTTACAATGTTGAATGAAGAAGATATAAAAATGCTGAGGACCCCAATATCAATGAGTGAAATTGAAAATGTAATTAGGGTGGGTGGGGGAATGGGAAACAATGAGAATTAAATTGTCATATGCTGGAACAAATTTTCAATATTGTGTGTGATCATGATGTGTATATATAATGTACCAATATTTAGATTTTTTTAAAAATCTATTAATGAAGGAAAGTCCTGGTCCTGAAGGTTTCACTGCTGAATTCTCTAAGACAGTTAGAGAAGAACTAATGCTCAAACACCTTAATGAAATTGAAAGGAATGCAAAATTCCCAAATTCATTCTGTGATGTATTTATCACCTTGCTTTCAAAAAGAGAAAGACTTAAGGAAGAAAGAGAACTATAGGCCATTCTCCCTAATGAACACAGATGCAAAAATTCTCAGTAAGATACTGGCAAACTGAATACAGAGGATCATCAAGAAGATCATATACCCTGACCAACCCTGCATTCTATTCAAGGATGCAAGAAGGGTTAAATATATGTAAGTCAATAAACTTAATACACTATATTAATAGACTCAAGGACAAAAACCATATGGTCATTGCAATAAATGCAGAGAAAGCATTTTACAAAATCTAATATCCTTTCATGATCAAAACCCTACAGGAAATTGGAATAGATGGTCTTTATCACAACCTGATAAAAGATATCTATGGAAAGCCTACAACCAGCATCATGCAAAACATGCAAAAAATAAATTCTTCACATTTGGTCAGAAACAAGACAAGGATGTCTACTATCACCACTCCTGTTCAATATAGTTTTGGAAACATTGGCTACAGCAATTAGATAAAGCAAGAAAGAAAAGGACTAAAGGTAGGAATGGAAGAATTTCACCTGTCACTATTTGTTGACAACATGGTACTCTATAAAAAAAAAATCTCCAAAATTCATCCAAAAGACTGCTTGATTTAATCACCAGGTTCAGTACCATAGCTGGGTTCATGATCAACACCCCAAAATCAATAGCTTCCTATACACAAATAATAGATTCACTGAGAAGAAAATGGAGGAAATGATACCTCTCACAATAGTACCCCCAGAAATGAAATATCTAGAAATCAATCTAATGAATAAAGTGAAAGACCTCTTCTCTGAATATTACTGCACTCTGAAAAAGGAGATCAAAGAGGATATCAGAAAATGGAAAGACATCCCTTGTTCCTGGGTAGGAAGAACCAATATTGTCAAAATGGCTATTTTCGCAAAACTACTATACAGATTCAATGGAATTCCAATTGAAATCCTAGTAGTACTATTCACAGATCTAGAGAAAATAATCCAACAATTCATCTGGAACCACAAAAGAACAAGAATGGCAAAAGTAATTCTAGACAAAAAGGCCATGTCAGGGGGTACCACAATCCCCAACTTGAAACTATACTACAAAGCCAGTATGCTAAAAACAGGATGTGACTGGCAAAAAAAAAAAAAAAAAAGATCTGATGATCAGGAACAGACTAAAAGATGTAGAAACTACTCCAGGCATACTAACTCACTTCATTTTTGACAAAGGAAACTAAACACCTTTGATGGAGGAAAGATAGCCTTTTTTATAAATGGGGGTGGGAAACCTGGCTTTCAACTGGCTAGAGAATAAAATTAGATCTATTCTTTCTCCATACACCAAACTAAAATCAAAGTGGATTAGAAATCTAAAAAAAAAATTTTGAGACAGGTTCTCGCTTTGTAGTTCAGACTGGCACTGAACTCTCTATGTAGCCCAGGCTAGCCTTGAACTCACAGCAATCCTTTTGCCTCTGCTTCCTGAGTACTGGGATTACAGGCATGAGCCACCACACCATACCATTCTGTGTTATGGATGATTGTACTCGAGACCTTGCTCTCACCATGCAGATGTCAAAACCACTGAGCTAAATCCCTGGCCCAAGAGACCTAAATATCAAAACAGAAACACTAAACCTGCTAGAAGATGGATTAGGTAGAATTCTTGGAGATATTGGCATAGAAGAAAGATTTTATGAACAAAATGTCAGCCTCACAGGAACTAGCAGAATGAATCAACAGTTAGGGTCTCATCTTATTAAAAACTTCTGCATAGTAAGAGAAATCACTAGCAGAGCAAAACAACCTACAATTTGAGAAAACAAAATTATCATCTGTTGATCAGACAGAGGACTACTATCTAGAATACATAACAAAAAAAAAACTTAAAAACATCAGCTCCCCTAAATTTAAAGACCCAACTCAAAACTGGGAATTTGAATTGTACAGACATTGTGTTGATGAAGAAGTAAAGGCAGTAAGGAAGCATATGAAAAAAATTCAGCATCACTGGTAATTTGAGAGATGCAGATGAGAACAACACTGAAATTCTACCTCATTCCAGAAAGAATGGCTGCTATCAATAAATCAACCAACAACAAATGCTAGCAGGGCTATGGGGAAAATTGAGGCCCTCTCCACAATTGATGGGAATGTAGACTGGTGCAACAGATTTGGAAATTCCTTTTAAAACTAAGATTATTCCCCTTCTAGGCATATACACAAAAGAATTAAAGGAATCATATCACACCAACATATGTGTACCCCTGTTTATAGCAGCTCAGTTTGTAATAGCAGAATCTGAGAAATAGCCCAAATGCCCATTGACAAGAGATTGGATAATGAAGATGTAAATTTTTTTTTTGAGACAGGGTCTCATTTTGTAGTTCAGCCTGGCCCTGAGCTCACTATGTAGCCCGAGAAAGCCTAGAATTCAGCAATCCTCCTACTTCTACCACCCAAGTACTGGGATTACAGGTGTGAGCCACCACACCCAGCAGTGAATTTTTTTTTATTTTGAGACAGGGTCTCGCTTTGTAGTTCAGGCTGGCCCTGAGCTCACTATATAGCCCAGACAGCCTCAAACTCAGCAATCCTCCTGTCTCTGCCTCCTGAGTGCTGGGATCATAGGCATGAGCCACCACACCCGGCACTGTGGTATGTGGTATTGATTGCTGGTGAAGTATTAGTCAATCATAAAGAATGATAAATTAGAGATACTTATACTTAAATGGTTGTACCTTGAGGACATAAGTGAAATAAATAGGATGCAGATGTGTAAATACTGCATTGTTTCTATAGAATGAGAAACTAAAGGTGTAAATGAGGTCCAGAATGTATGATAGATATTGTGAAATAGGAAGAAAATATTAAAATGGAAAAGGAAAAGGTGAGATAGGGAAAAGTAAAGGGGGGGAAGCAATTTAATAGTAAAAAAAATGGAAGCAAAGCTTATGTTTAGAGGGGTTGGGCATGATTGGGAGGGCAGAGGAATGGGAAAAACTGAGAATCAAGATATATCATATACAGGTACAAATTTATAATGTTGAAAGTGACCATAATGTATGGTCATAAATAAAATGTATGTAAAAGGAAGATAGACCAGAGCTTTCTATAGTGACAGCAAAGCAACAAAAGCGTGGTAGCCCATCTCAGGAGACCAGTTCTGCCTCTTTAAATGATTAGTGTGAATCATAAGGAGAGGAGGATCTGTGATATAACACACATGTTAGGATGCTCATATCCACTAGATATGATCCCAAGTATGAATACCTTGGAAATAAAAAAAAATTTAGAAGCATCTTTGCCATGACTAGAAGGAGTTTTGCTTTATTATTTATTATGTGTTGGTTAAAATGTTTTATATTCATATCCAGTCTTTTTAATAATGGGACACAAAGTTCTATTGGATCAACAAAATTTCAAGAACTTAGTAAATTTTATCAGTATTTATGGAATCACAACATGTTTTAATCAGAAAATCAGTGTGGTAGAAGCTTCTCTTGGCTGAATAAGCTGGGGCACAGACAGTGAAAGTAATTTACTGACAGTTAAATCAAGAGAAAGGTTTGAGTCTGGAATGGAATGTGGGTCTCTTAAAGTGCCTCTGATATTGCTGAGAATATAAAAATATAAGTGAAAAAATTGAAAAATGAAACAACAATTAAAAAATTATTTCCTCTTAAAAGTAACTTGTAAATGGAGAGTGTTTAGATCCAGAACTCATAAAATACTTCCTGTTTTTCTGGACTCAGTTTACCCTGTAATCATAAAGTGGAGAATGATATTTTTAGATCTCAGGTCTGACACAGTTTTTAGGGTGCTCATATCTACTGAATCAGGCATCCAGTTAGGGTTCATGAAACATGGAAGATAAAGGAGATGTACAGTTTTAACTAATGGAGTAACACGATTTTATTGAAGCTTTCAAGTCATCACGTAGAGTGATGTTGATGGTCCCATGCATGTTGGGACATGGGCTGGCCTGGTGGAAACAAAGCGGTGAGTTAAGTTGATGTAATCACCCAATAAACAAGTAATGATCTTCAGACCTGCTCGCTTAAATGGAGGTGATGCTTTGAAAAGAAGACAGACAAAGTTGATTATATGGCTGGCAGCATCTGCTTTTCAGTGTGAAGCATCCTGTCTGAGTCAATTCCTCACTGCTGAGGCAGAATACTCTTCACCACAACTAAATGGAGGAGAGTTTATCTGGGCTCACAGTTTTAGAGGGTCCAGTCTATAGTCATCAGGCTGCACAGCAGAAGGGTAGCCATGAAGACAGGAAGCAAAAGGGAGCCTGGGAGGAGCTGGACTCTTCCAGTTCACAACCCCGTGATCTACCCCTCACTGGTCCTCACCATGCAGCAGCACGTTTGGCAGTAATCTCACCAGCAGACTAAGCCATGGATGAATTAAAGTCCCAGCCAGACTCATGAGACTTTTGGGGACATTTCAGTTTTAAGTCACATGTGTCCCTTCTAATCCTCCTGGTAGCTGTGGTAGAATAAGAGATTTTCTGGGTTGATGTTAGAGCCTGGATACAACTGCAGGCCGGATACTGTTTCTCAGTATCTCCAGTGTTACTTCTCATAAAATTTTAAAAGATAATTTCTATATCACAGAGTTGCCCATGAACCAAATGAGATTATATATAAATAAGTGCTTTAAACCCCACTTTGCACATATTAAAGAGTGAATAATATTAAGTGGTGAGCATGCACCAGGCAGTGTACAAGAGCTTTACATATATTAAATCTTCAAACTATTTAAATTTGTGCAATTGTCTCTTATTTTATTCATGAATAAACTGAGGAGTCAAGATCTTAATTAACTTGTCTAAGACCCTATAAATGATAAAAGGTTTAAGTACATACATGGTATGCAGATATAAGCCATCAGGGCCTTAAATATACTGTGGGGTTTTCTTCAGTGAGTATTTCTTTAAAATTATATTTGGCATTTACAATCTTCTGAAGTTAATTAAACACCAAAAGAGGAATATACTCTAAGCTTTGGGCTTCTGATCTTGGGCAGACAAAACAATAGTGTCTTGTTTTTTTTTGTATTAATGGGTCCAATAACAGAAAAGATACCTATGGTAAACTTATATAATCATGTCTATGTGTGTATATGCACACATAGATATGTATGTATGTATTTAGATACTATGAGTATATTTTATTTCATTTCTGATGTTTTTCATAATTTATAGCCTATTTACATATAAATACATCCTATTTCATTGAACAGTTTGATTCCTTTCAAGAAAAGTTTCTTATTTTTAATCTGAGGAAAAGCATTCACTATCTTCTAGCCAAGTAAATTAAATGCATTATTTGAGGCAAGTATATTTCACGTCAGTGGCTGTATCTTAAAATGTGTGCACATCCTCATATTGCACAAAAAATGGGGAAACAGGGATAAACAGAAGGAAATAAAATACCTCCAGACTCCACAAAACACTCATTTTAACAAAATATAAGTAACTCTAATAAAGAAATCTACAACAGTGTCGGTGGAAATAAAACAGCATGGTGAATGAGAAAAAAAATCATGAATTCGTTATTTTTGTCAATGAAAATGTTTTAAGCACTATATGAATTATATGCCTTTTACTTGCAAATTTATAAGCAAAATGACGTGAGGTCATTTTTAGATCTTTTATAATATGGGAAAATCTAATTGCTATAATCTGGAGAATACACTGCTTGCGTGATCCCTCCCCTTAAACAAGGTGGGCCTGTGACTTGAAAAGGTGGATGTTTGGGATTATGTGGCTGTGGTGATCTGACTTTGTTACATAGGTTTGTGGCACAGGTCTTGAGGGAATTTTTCTCTTTCCATTGTTTGCTAGCAGTAGGAGAAAGCAAAAAAAAAAGATTTATTAACTTTCTTATATTATATTACAAAATTACAATATTCCTATCTTATATTACAAAAATGGATGCTGTGGACAATGGTCATTGTATGTTCATGTGACAGGTGACAGGTAAATACCTGAGGAGGAGCCTCTCTCTAGAGGTCCCATATTGCCAGCTGCACCACACACACATCTTTCTCTGCACAAATGGAGAATCCCTGTGCAGAGAGGGACACATGGAGCAATAAGAGACACCTCTCTCTCTTCTGGGTCTGCTGGATGAACAGAAGTCTCAGGACAGGCTGCCAAGGAACCCTAGGAACCCTAGAAGGACCACACATCATCCTGTTTTCCTGTTCTGAAGTTTTCTCTAAAAATACACTTCTTAGAGAATTGAGATGTTTCTCAAATACCACATACTAACCAATGGTATCATCCCAGTTTACCTATGTGCTATTTGTTATGGAATCATTCTCCTCTTCTATTCACATAAAACTGAAATTTTCCCATAAATGCCAGGCAAATGTTATCATTTGGATACATCGCCTTTTCCCTCAGATTTCTGCTGAAATCATTAAAGGATATAAAGAATATGAAATTGTTCATCACACCAAGCAAGAAGTTGTTTCTTCCATAGTCAAGCTCCACATAAGATCTCTCATCTGACCTACAATTTGATTGCAACATTGTGAGGTGCTAAAAACAGGAGCCAAGTATACTAGGGCTGGGCTCATGGTCTACAGAAAATTCAAGGTAATAAATGTATGTTATTTTAAGCTAGAAACTTGATGCAATGCTGGGGTACCCAGCAACAGGCAATTAATACATCTCGGGGGCCAAATGAAGGGTAAAAGAGCCCCTGAAGCTGAGCATGCACAAAGCGGATGGCTGAGAGCCAAATCCCCTTTCTGTGATTGCAGCTTAAGAAGAAATGAGTTTTGAGAAAGAAGCCCTTAAGCACAGAAGCAAATGAGTCTGTAGCCACTACCTCTTTCCACAGCCCAACTACATAGCTTACAATTGGAGAAAGTCTTCAGAAAATACACATCTAATTTTTATTTCTGATATCATGTGATCTTAAATGATCACATGTGAACATATGCCACATCTAGCAGCAGTTTCTTCATCTGTAATAACAGGAAAACCAAGACCTGCTTATTTATAAAGAATCAAGTAATAGTGTAGTGTAATACTTTGCATATAAAAGCAACTAAGAATGAGTCTAATCCAAAGCTTTATGGTAAAGCTCCCTGTGAAAGACCACAGAAAAAGAGGAAAACAACTTTAGATAATGATTAATTTTAATGTCAATATGACTAATAGAACATAGCATTAATGAATCTAATTTGACATTCAAAACAAAGGCACAATTTGAGAATTTGACAGGTATCACAGAGGACAGTTGAACAACTAAAATACCACAAATGGTTTAGAAATGACACAAAGATTTGTTTACCATATACTGACAAATTTAAAGCAATCTGTACCTATTTATCTGAATATATTCTAGAAATGCATTTACTGACCGTTGACAATTCTTTTTTCTGAATAGATTTTTAGACTTTCATTTGTGCATTGATTTATAAGATATAGGATGTTTTTCTCTGTAGGTTCCTAAACTTTCTGAATTTTCTTTCACTTGTATACTATTTTAGCTAATTTTCTCACTGGTGAGACAAAATACCAGACATCCAAAGTAAAAGGAGGAAAGTGTTAATTCACCTCATAGTTTTTTGTGTTTTGGTTATTTGTTTGTTTTGGTGGTACCAGGATCAAACTTGGGCCCTTGTGCTTCCAAGGTAAGTGTGGTACCACTTGAACTAAATCCCTGGCCCCCTCACCTCATAGTTTGTTGAGATTTCAGTCCTTAATTAATTGGTTCCATGGTAGTCAGCATACCAGAAGAGTATTGCAAAAGAGTACATGGCACAGCACACAGAAGACAGTGAGCAGCAAGCAGCAGCCACAGAAGCCTACTATCCCTCTCTCCCTTTATGTTCATGAGGTTGTAAACCTATTAGTCAGTGCCACCCACATCACAGGTATAGCATTCCTCTCCAGAGAGGGTTCCATTATCCACACATTTAATGCCCAAGTCAAACCCTTAATACACATTCACACATCCTAATCCACTCACCTTCTAAACTCCTCACAATTAAAAGCACAAGGCTTTGGGAGGACTAGATATACGCGAGAACACACATTCTAAAGTTTGTACTTTTGCTGTATAGTTCCATGAGTTTTGAAAACCACACATAATCTTGTATAACATAAAAGTTTATTTCTCCCAATTCTCTTCTGTGTTCCTTTTGTTATTTATACCTTGAAACCATGGCTACTACATATCCATTCCAATCATTTGTATTTGTTTGAGTTTCATAAATATACTCCTGCAATTTGACTACTTTAACTTAGTAAAATGCTTTTACATTTCATTCATGTTGTTCTATCATTAGATTGGTTGAGGCATTTTTACAGTTGAGTAGTTGTCTATGGAACAGATGTACCCATGTTGGTTTATGTATCCTTCTGACTTAGGACATCTGGGTTTATTTTAGTCGTGTGATGCTGCAGTAATAAATTACCACAAACTTAATGATTTAACAAAAATTAATTAACTAAGTGTTCAGAGGCTGGGGGTCCCAAGTGGGGCTTTCTAGGCTAACCGGAATAACAATTGCAGCATTCCTCTCCAGAGCCTCCAGGAAGGCATCCATTTCCTTGGCCATATACCTTCCCTAGCCACATGACTTGGCTTGTGGACACGTCCTTCAGTTTTGAAGGTCAGTCATGCCAAGCTACATCACTGCCATCTATGAGTCTTCCTTCCAATTCCACTCTACTTTTAAGGTCCCTCATGAACAGGTCAAGTTCAGCTAGTAAAAACAGAATAGTTTCATTCATTTGGACAAATAGCTACTATAGGAGTTGGCTTACTGGATTGTAGATAATTGTCTGGTAAATTTTAAAAGAAATAACCACTAACTTTTCCAGAATGGTGCTCTCCTCTCATTTTTCTGTACATGTATCAATGAGTTCATAGGAAAGTTATCGTATTCTAGGTAGCCATTAGGACCATCAGTCATATACAGCAACTATATCTATATCTAAATACAGACCTTCAGTTTTTCAAACTTCATGCCTATTCCTTTCAAACCAACCCTTTTCCAGTATTTAGAATGATCTAACACACAACATTTGCCTTGTGTGCCAGTTAATCTTAACTAAATTAATAGAATGCTAGAGAGTGATCGGATGACAGGATACTATACTCAGTGTGTTAGTCTACAGATGAACGTCCATACTCAACATGCTGTTAGGAGAGGTGAATTATGGAGAATGTGTTAGGAGTGTGGATCTCTCACTGGAACTCTTCGCCAGCCTCTCCTTTCCCAGCCACCATGGGGTGAGCAGCTTTGCTTTATCATGGCCTCCTACCATGATGCTCCAGACTTAGAGTTAGCCATGCAGGGAAATTCATGAAACCATGACTTAAATTAAATTTCTCCTCCTTTGAGTTTTTGAGTCACTGTGTTCTCTGCCCTTACTGGCTTAAAAATTACTCTCATAGCTTGTCATCAGATGTCTGCTCTACTCTTTGGTTGTATCTCTTCCCTTAATTGCCATCAACACTCCACAGGCTAGAGCAAAGCAAGATATATGCTCCACATTCTTTTGTGCCTCCAAACACATAATTTTTTCTGAGCACACATTTCCTGGCTTTTGACTGCATAATTCTGTTATCACCTCTGAGACTTTGGTCAGATTCTCGGAAACCTTTCATAAATGTGCTTGATTAAATTATGTCTAACGACTTGCATCTATCCTTTCACAGGACCCCAAGTTCACCTCTACCATAACTGTAGCCTCAAGCCTAGTCTTCACTTAACATGTCATTCATAGAAACAAAATGTAGCAACTTTATTAATGCCTCTGTTCAAATATCCCCTAAACCCAGAAGTTTTACCTGATTATCCTACATAAAAGAATACCCTTCCTTCCCCCACTGTTTTCTGATTTGGCTTTATCTCTATTATGATACTCATTTCAAATTTAGATTTTATTTAATTTTTTATCCACTTCTAAATCCCTTTTCTGTGTTCTGTACACATCATGGGAGTGTGGTCTTTGTCAGTGTTGTTTACTGCTCTGTCCTCCACTTAAAAGGCACCATCCATAAAACACACACTCAGGGAACAGCTGGAGCACAGGTCAATGCTGCTGAAATTTGAATCTTCACTTGTGACTGTCTAAGGTCATTAACTGATTCCAGTTTATCACTCTGAGCTTCTCACCTCGTGCGGCATCGTGCACAGTGTGGGTCTCCTCTGGCTCCTCGGAAGATTCATTCTACCTTCTCCCTGTCTCACTTTTCAAAGACAGGACCCTGGCCACTTGCACTTTCCACAGTTCCTCCTGCATTCAACCTTCTTTGAATTCATTTTCTTTTTCATATTCTATATGTTTAGAGATGGGACAGGAAGACGGAGACATTTTTTTACAGGAGAGGTGAATGGTGATGTGAGCAAAACAGGACAAAGAAGACTTCCTCAAGGCAGAAAGGGTGGAGAAGAGCAAGAACACAGAGCCTACAAAATCGAAGCTAGACCAGGGATCTCACTGGTCCTCAGAGTGAGTTCTGTGCATGCAGAATTCAGTCATCATTGCACTTCTGGCTTTTAGTTCAACAGTATAAGCTGAAATCTAGTTAATGTCTTACTAGATGAAGACAATTGTCTCTGAACACATTCTGAAAGTAGTCCTGAAAAGAATCCCTCAGATAAAATTACGAGGTGAGATTCAACACAGAATGTTATAGATGGGAAAGAAAATACCAGTTAGCAAAAGGCAAAGAAAGAACAAACAAAATTTGGATAATCAAGAAATTCTGTTAGTCTCACCAGTGAAGTCATCTGATACAGACTATGAAACATGTATTTTAAATTATGTATGATTGAAAGATAAATGAATCAAAAAGCTGCAAGGAATCAGCCTATTAAAAATGAAGAGATCAGATGTTCTGAAAAATCAACAAATGCAAACATAAAAAACCAATGAAACATTAAATGTCAGATTTAACCCAGATAAGAAACTTACTAAGCAGAAGATAAAAATAAAATTATTTCAGATCTAGTCACATGCTACAAAAAGAAATAGAGAGGTGAACAGCTTTGAAAGAAAGCAACCCAGACCCACTATAATTGAATTTACATAAAAGAGAAGAAATGGGGGCCAGAGATTTAGCTCAGTGGTTCTAGGGCAAGCACAAGGTCCTGAGTTCGATCCCCTTAACCATATACAATGCTGGGTGTGGAGACTCACGCCCACCAGCAATCAATACCACAGTGCCGGGCGTGGTGGCTCATGCCTGTAATCCCACCACTCTGGAGGCAGAGGCAGGAGGATTGCTGAGTTCCAGGCTTGCCTGGTCTACATAGTGAGCTCAGAGCCAGCCTGAACTACAAAGCAAGACCCTGTCTCAAATTTCAGTATATGTGCTGCCGAAGCGAGCACAAGACCCTGTCTCAAAAAAAAAAAAAAAAAAAAAAAGAGATAAGGAATGAAGTAACTTCAATATGCAGAAGATATTGATTGGTTCAAGGTCCTCCAGAACATTGAAATATGTTTTCAATTTTCAAAATTAATGAAATCAGAAGCATAAAAGATTTTCATTCTTAGATACAACTTAGCACAATTTTGAGGAAAAAGTAGCAATATTATCTAAAAGTCACCAAAATGCAAGATATATAATGTGTAAAGAAATAACATACAGATGAATTGTACAATGATAAGTAGAAAAATCTGCAAAACATGGAATTAGGGCAAATAAAAATTTCTATAAATGAATGTAGCAATATATAATTGAAAGAAGATTTTAGAAAATAGAATATTAGCAACCCAAAAATGTGGTGTTTCTACTTAGATAAATATTACTAGGATTCTATTTTTTATGAGAAAATAACCCTTTATTATTAATTTTTTTAATACTACAAGTCTCCATTCTAGAGGTAAATGTAAAAGTGTTTAAATGCAGCCATTTACTTCAAAGTGATACAGAACACAAATTCAATGACATGGCAATCAATGCATAATAAGTGAGAATTTTTTGAAGGATAGAAATACAGTTTAAAATGGGAAGCATAAAATATGGAACAAATCAAAATAAAGATGATTCTACTGATCCTTCAGTTCATGAGCATGATGATTGGGTGATCATGTGATTTGCATGAGATGTGCCTCCCGCAAACTTTGTTATGCTAGTTGGCACATTACCCGTCTGACCTGAAAAAAAAAAGATAATTCTAGTAAAATTGATGTTTAAATAATACAGATCTATTTTATACCAAAAAATGTTCTGTCTTATAACACTAACTATCATATAAAGGCACATAATTGCTCAAAAATAATGTAATTAAAGTATGCTAGACAAATGTTAAGCAGAAAAAGGCTAATGCTGCTATATTAATTTTAGAACATATAAATTCAAGACAATAGTATTAAAGATAGATTCTGTAAGATCATGAAAATGAAATTCAACATTGCACTATAACAGTTCTAATATTTGAAGGATAATATCCATAACATACATTCAGAATAAAAAAGGCATGATTTCAAGCAGATTAAATGAGTGACATGTGCAGCTGCTACTCTCTTCCTATTTAGTGGTAGATGGAGCAAATGCAAATATTAACACAGATAAGGATTTTAAGACAGTTTTAATGTGATTAATATACAGAGGACAGTTCATCTAAATGACAGCCTGTGTTTTTCTGTAGCCTTCATGAAACATTTATGACATGGCCACATTCTAAAATAGAATGTTAGAAAAATTAAACATATCAATATGTCCATATCATATTCTCTAAATGAAATGAATTCGGAAGGTAAATTTTAAAACTCCTTCAATTTAAGAAACATGTTGGATGCTATTAGTGCATATTTGCAGTTCATTAAATTTATATTTATATTGGGGAGTGGGTACATGTACATGATACAGCTATCTCTTTTTCTTAAACCCTTTCTGTTTCCCACCAAGCTCCGTTTCTCCATCTCTAAATTTGGAAATTTGGGGCTGGGGATTTAGCCCAAGTGGTACTATGCCTACCTTGGGAGCATAAGGGCCGGAGTTCGATCGCTGGTACCGCCAAGAAGAAAGAAAAGCACAACTAAAGTTGGAAATTCCAAAGGCTTTCCAAATAGACATAGCTGTAAGAAAAACAAAAGATAAAAAATAAAATGTTAAGTTAGACTATAACATAACATAATATAATTGAGGAAATTAGTTTAAAAAGTACTCACTAAAATTTGTGACATATGCTCACAGTCAAAGAAATTAAAACTACTAATGAAGGACTGAAAATTAAAATGAAAAAATACTAAAAACTGATACAAAATAATATAGTAGAGATAATGAATATGACATCAGTAATTCTGAAGCAAAGCAATCAAAAGCATCAACATATCTACAATGTAGTTTAGTGAAAAGTGTGAGAAATTGACAAATCTCTGACAAAATTAATTTTAAGAAGAAAAATCAATCTCCAAATTTTCTCATAAAGAGAGAACAAACTAAATATTAAAATTCTGCTAGACGTCTTGGCATAAAATGTTTTTTCTTTGCTCTACTGTTGATGTCTGTGAGTTATATGAAGTTATTTTCAATGATAAATCAAATGTGTATTCCTACAAGCTCAAATGATCATGATGAAGTCATTTGCCTTTCCCTAAATAGTTAACTAACAAACAAATAGACAGGGGCCAACTTCACATGCCATTTGTAGACTTCAAGTCCATTCTGATTAATTTCTGAATGTTAAAAGACATGATTATGCTACTTTCAAATGGAGAGTAACGTCCTTAGGACTTGAATATTATCAAGTGTCTTCTTCTTCTTCTTCTTCTTCTTCTTCTTCTTCTTCTTCTTCTTCTTCTTCTTCTTCTTCTTCTTCTTCTTCTTCTTCTTCTTCTTC
>PVIC010043787.1:0-15276 GCA_004025085.1 Thryonomys swinderianus
AAAGGCAGAGCTACTAATTTCATGGAGTTAAGTTTTAGAGAACGAGAATTTTTAAAAATCATGAAATTGACAAGAAAATAAAATATGACACAATCAAGATAAAACTTTTTCTGAGTCACCAAGGAAACCCTCTCTGTGAATGTGACATTTCAGTTGTGACCCAACAGAGGCAGCTGACACCACCAACCGCTCCTCCAATTAATCAAATCCCTTTGCCTTTCCTTAAGACAGCAGAGCCCGGGGATACCAGATCCACAATGGCAATGCCTGCTCTACTTCCTTTGCAGCGAGGGGTGACACCACTCTAACTGACCAGAAGTTCAGGTTGAGGTCTGGACTTCTAGACATGTTACCTTCCCCCACGGGACGCCAGGGAATGTAAAGACAACGTATTTTTCTCGTACTGGTCACAAAAATCTTGGGAGTCACTGCTGCCATGTGCAGCATACGGGAGACCCCTTAGGCAGCCAGACGACCGAGCAAACAGGTGGTAAAGTCTTGGGTCCTTGATGACATGCCTAACGATGCTACACCAAGAGTCCTAAACACAAAATCAGTACTGTACGAAGTCAGAAAGTTCGACCAACCTTCCTAAAAAATAGCTCCTTGGTCTTCATTCAACACACCAACCGGCTTCCTGGTCTACCTCACTGGGGAGAACGGAAGCTCTGAATCCAGACACCTGCGTTTTACCGTGCCCCTGCCATTCCACGGCCTTGGACAAAAACATTGTAAACACACTACCAGAAGACACAAGGCGCGCCATAGCATAACACTGTACTGTGGCTTGACTCCGACCGCAGCAGAGATTCCCGCTTGCTGTCTCTCGCCCAGGTCATTCTCGCTTTTCTCCAGTGTCTGTCTGACGCAAAGAACTAGGCGAGAACTCCCAGCGCAGGACTCACTACAACCGCCGCAGGAGGCAGGGCCCGACCTCAGAGCTCGACGCCAGGCCTCACCCGGGCAGCTGCTCCCTGCAGACCCGCCCAGCCTGTCCGACCATCCACCCTGGCCGGACCCCTGCTCCCTGAGCAACCCTCCCACAACCCCCATCCTGCTGCCTGACAACCCGCCCTGCCCCCCGCTGGTCCCGCGACACTCTCCCTCCAGGTGGACCCTTCTAACCCTGCAAGACTCCAAAACCAGCCTCCCACGGCCGACGCGGAAAGAGAGCCGCGGAACCTACCTGTTGCAGATACTGGTTGATAGTGATGTGCGCCATGGCAGTCGCGAGCTGTCGCGGAGGGCAGGCGTCACTTCCGGCGCGCGTCCGTAACCGCCGAGCCCCCCGGCCCCGCTGCCCGCGCACTTTGGTTCCGGATGGGGCGGCGCGTCCTGGAGGAGAGCGCGGCCGGGCCCTGCCCGGGGTGCGCGCGCCCGCCCGCGGGCCCGCAGATCGCATCGGCCCGGAAAGCGGATGTCCGCGGAGGCCCGGCCACGCGCGCACCCGAGCCCTCCCAGGGCGCCGGCGCGCACACGACGGGCGCGACGGCAGTTGGCGCGGGCGCGTGCACGAACGGACGCGGGCGGGGCGGGGCGGGGCGGGGCGGAGCGGGCGCGGGGCGGGGCGGAGCGGGCGCGGGGCGGGGCGGCGTGGCCGAGCCATGGCGGACGAGGGCCCGCGGAAGGGCAGCGTCTCGGCGCTCGTGGGCCGCACCAACGGCCTCACCAAGCCCGCGGCACTAGCGGGCGGCGCGGCTAAGCCAGGGGCCGCGGGCGGCTCCAGGAAGCTGGTCATCAAGAACTTCCGAGGTGGGGCGCGGGTGCAAGGGGCGCGTGGGCCCGGCCTCCGAGTCTCCGGCCTCCCCTTCCTCCATTCCTGGCCTCCCCCCAAGTCCCGCCTCCCAGGTTCTCGATAACCGACCTCCCTCGGCTCCGCTCGGCGGGTCCCCAGCCTCCCCGCTGGCCCCTGGCCTCCCCTGCGCCCCGGTGCCCGGCCGCCCAGGCCCCACGGCCGCTGACCCTGCTTCCCCACAGACAGGCCGCGGCTGCCGGACAACTACACGCAGGACACGTGGCAGAAGCTGCACGAGGCAGTGCGGGCCATCCAGAGCAGCACGTCCATCAGGTACAACCTGGAGGAGCTGTACCAGGTGAGCCCGCGGGTGTCCCAGGAGGAGGAAGTCGTGTCGCCCCGCGCTCACGCGAGATGAGGAAGTTGGAGCCCAGTCGGGCCGCGACGGCCTCCACCCGCTCAAGTAGCTGCTGGAACTGCACCGAGAACTCTGCTGTGTACACACTGCAGCTTCACTTGTTCCAAGAGAGTTTTTTGGCCTCTTTGTTGTGCTTTGCCGTTAATTGTGGCCTACTTTGTTAGGTACACTGAAAATAGTGACACTCTTTCTAAAGGAAGAGGAAAACGTACACTTAGTTGTCTGAATATTTCACTCAAACCAGACTTTTCTGGGTCATTTCATAAAGTAATGTTCCATTAAGTTTCCTAATTTTATATTTTAGGTAACGAAAGCACAATTATTTCTATTAAAGGCTTGAATTTAAATTTTTCTGTTTACACAAATGAGTACATTTTAAAAAGTTATAGGAAGTACAAAAAAGAACATATTAATCACCTATGTTTCTACCACCCAGAGAAAACTATTACAGCTTGACCTTCTCTAATCTAAAACTGAAATTCTCCAGAGTCCAAAACGTTTTGTGTGCCAATGTGATGGTGTAATTTGGAGAGTTCCAGACCTGGCCTCATGTGACAGATTGCAGTCAAAACAGGGATAGTAAAAACTTTAAAAATTACCTTCAAGGTACGTGTATGTGGAACATAAGTAATTTTCATGTTTAGACTTGGATCCTGTCCCCAGGGTGTCTCGTTAGGTATGTGCAAATGTCACAAAATCCGCCAAAACCTGAAATCCAACACACTGTGGTCCCTGCACTGAAGTGTGGTATACAAATCTGTTCTTTAAGTGTGCGAGCTGGTTGTGTTTTTAATCATTTTAAAGGTGTCACGTTTAACATCTACTCCAGTAGGTTTGAACAGACAGACATGGCTGTTTACAGTGCCAGTTAGGATAGTGTTTTTGTTACCTGAAAACTTCCCCAGCCCCTGCATCTTTTCATCTATTTAGCAGCCATTTCATGTCAGTCCTCTTCCTGCTCCCACTCCGGACAATCTACACTATTTTGCCATTTCTGATCATCTAAGTGGAATTATGGCTTTTACTAACTTTTGTATCTGGCTTTCAAGAGTCCTTTTAAGACTTAAACTCTGCTCAAAGTTTGTTCTTTTTCTCACAAAATAGTGAGGCTGTACCAAAATTGGTCCCATCAGTTTGAGGATATTTCTGCATCTAGCTTTCTGGTCATTAAGAGCAAAGCTGCTGTGGACATTACTAGATGAGTGATGACATGGATGTCGTTTTCGTTCCTCTCCAAGACAGTCCAGATGTCCCCAGGTCACACGGCCAAGGGCATCTTGAACTTGTTGAGAAGCCCCACTTTCCGGAGTGGCCGGACCTCTGTATCTGCACGGCAGTGTATCCAGTTGTCCCACACCCTTGCCGGCATTTGGAGCTAGCAGCCTGTGTCAGCTCTTCTAGTTAACGTAGTGGATTTCATTATGGTTTTACTCTGCATTTACCAACCGGCACTAAGCATCTTTTCATCTATTTAGCAGCCATTTCATGTATCTTGGGCTTATTGCTTTAACCAGGTTGTTTGTTTTCTTACTATCGAATATGTGAGTTTAGTGTTTCTGGGTATAAGCCCCATCACAGCCTTGCACATGTCTTCTCCTGACCTGTGGTTTGTACCTTGATTCCCCCATGTCTTTTGAAGAGCTGTACTTAAAAGTTTTCAAGTCCAGGCAGGAGATTTAGCTCAGTGGTTCCAGCACCTGCCTCACAAACGCAAGGTCCTGAGTTCGATCCCTGGTACACACATACAATACTGGGCATGGAGACTCATGCCCACCAGCCATCAATACCACATACCACAGTGCCCCGCGTGGTGACTCACGCCTGTCATCCCAGCACTTGGGAGGCAGAGGCAGGAGGATTGCTGAGTTCGAGGCTTGCCTGGGCTACATAGTGAGCTCAGGGCCAGCCCGAACTACAAAGCGAGACCCTGTCTCAAAAAAAAAAAAAAGAAAGAAGTTTTCAATTCCAACATAACAGCTGTTCTATTGGTTGTGCTTTTGGTATCTAAGGTCACAAAGATTTTTTTCTTGTATTTCTTTGTAAACACTTTAGAAGTTCAAATTTTACATTTAGGTTTTAAGTGATGCTGAGAAAACTTTTGTACATATTGTATATATAAACCAAAATGCGATTTTCTTTCTAAATGTCCAGCTGTGACATCTGCCTTTTCTTCACAGAACTGCTTTTGCTTATTTTTCAGGCATCAGCTGCTTATCTAGGAGTGGGTGTAACAAGGGCATGTTGGCCCTCTGACTTTACTCTTATTCAAAGTCCTTTTGACTCTTGGTCCTTTGTATTTCCATATGAATTTTAGTATTCTGTCAATTTCTACCAAAAACCTTGCTAGAATTTTACTGATATGTGGAATCCATAGATCAGAACAGAGAGGATTGACATAGCCACACTTTTGAGCTGGCCAAACAGTGACGGGACAGCTCTGTGTTCAGGTCTTTTTTATTTCTCTCAGCAATGTTTTCTGTTTTTAGGATACAAATCTTGTTTGTCTTTTGTGAAATTTGTTCCCGATTTGAGTATGTGTATGTGGTACTGAGTATTGAGCCCTGAGTCTTCACACTGAGGTCCGTCCTAGCATCTAACTTGCTAAATTGCCCAGGCTGGGCTTCAATTTACAATCCTCCTTCTTTAGCCTCCCCACTACTGGCTGGGGTTATAGGCCTGTGCTACTGTATCTAGCTCATTTCATATTTTGATGTCTTATAAATTGTATTTTGAATTTCATTTTCAGAGTCTCACTATTACAGAGAAAGGGTCTTTATTTTTATGTATTGAGCATGTGTCCTACTGTCTTGCTGACCGCAGTTCCTTGTAGATTTCCTGTATATTCTGTCAGATGTTCTGTACAGACACACATGCTGTCTGTGAATAGAGGTCACTCTACTTTTTCTTTTCAAACCTGCATGCCCGTTGTTTTCTTTTCTCGCCTCACCATGCTGGTTAGAACCTCCAGGGCAGTGTAAGTGGAGACCCCAACTCAGGCTGTGGGGAGAGCGGCCTCCTAGGCTTCTTCCTGACTTTAGGGGAGCCTTCTGTCCTTTCACGCTGAGTGTAATCCTGAGGTGGTAGCGCCTCCCTTCTGTTCCCTTGTCTCTTGAAGGGATTTATGACTTCTGTTTCTTCGTTTTTTCGTTATATTTGTTGGTGCCTTTTTCAGACAATAAGCCAGTCTTGCATTATTGGGCTAAATCGTAGCTGGTCAGGATGTGTTCTTTTCTAATGTACTGTTGGGTTCAGTGTGCTCACATGTCCTTACCTTGCTCTTTTCTTGTTACTATGCCTTTGACCACTTTTGGTGTCAGAGTTGTGTTTGCTTCATAAGTTTCGAGGAGTGTTTTGCCCTCTTCCCTTGCTGTGGAGTTTGTGTGTGTGGTCTCAGTGTCATTTCTGGAAGTGGGGGAGAGGACATGCTGGTGGAGCCGACGGCTTTCTCTGTGGAAGCCTGTCGTGCACTGAGTGTGCGGCGTCCACCTGCGCTTCCTGCTTTTCTTTGTTCAGGGTGTCTGATCCTCTGCAGTGCAGCTGCTGGCACCAGCTGGTACAGGTTTGCATCGCACCTTACTTTCTTCAGTAGGTATGTACTTTGAGTCTTTTTACGTCTTCTGTTCCTCTGTTTAACCTTCGGACATATGGAGTTCAGTGCTAACTGCTGTTTACTTTTTTGTCATTTTCTTTTTTGAGTTAGGATCTTGCTCTATAGATCAGATTGCCCTTGAACTCAAAGCAATCATCTTGCCTCAGTCTCCTGAATGTTGGGATTACAGACATGTACCACCAAATAGCCATTTTGTATCGTCCTGATCCCTAACTTGTTGACTGATTGGCTTTGCTTCTCATTAAGGGTTTTGTTTTCCTACTTCTTTCATGTTTGGTGGTGTTTGCTTGATCTCAGTTGTGGATTCCACATGGTGTGCTAGTGTTCTTACTTTCCAGAAAGTGTTCTTGACCTTTATTCTGGGCACAGTTAAGTTGTTCAGAACCTGTTTGGTCTTTGAGTCTTGCTTTTCGGACTTGTGAGGCTGGCCAGAGCCACAACATCGATGGGCTGGCTGCCCCCGCTGCTGAGGCTAGACCTCCCGGCGCTGTACTCCTGGCGCGGTTCTCCAGCCAGGTGAGTGCTGGACACTCCCTTCTGGGTGGCTCTGCCCTGGCTCCGCCCTGGAGAGGGAGTGCTCAGCTCCTGGAGGTCTTCCTGCTTGGATCCAGGGTCCTTGGGCCGTCGTAGTGTACTTTCTTGGGCCCTGTGTGCAGTTTGCAAATGGCCCCACACAGAAGACACAGCAGCTGGGCTGTTTCCTGCCGTAGAGATCACTGTCCTCCAGAACCCTGAAGCCTGCAGTTGCAGATATTTTGTTTGCTTGTAACTGAGCAGTTGTCGACTCTGGAGCTGGTGGAGCACACTGTCTCGTAGGTGGCTTCTGGAGACCAGGCTGTCTGGAATCAGCTGCCTGTTCTTTTCTCCCAAAATGGCGGGAATGCCTAGCCGTGCAACTCGTGCTTCTGAAAACCTAGCCCAGAGCTGGGCATAGTAGTGCGTGTGTGTAATCCCAGCACTCGGGGCAAGAAGGTCGCTTCAAGTTAGAGGCCAGCCTGGGAGATGGAGGTTCTCCTCACTCTGTGTTAGCTCTTGGGTCATAGTATAGGTGAGAAAGTCTCACATGTACCACCAGCTGCGCTTTCCTTCATGGGAAACAGAAGACTGTGACGGCAGGGCTTTGCCTTCTAGGGACCTTCCCGAGGAAAGTGTGTCTGTGTCCTGGGTCCACAAGTCCTGTCCTCTTGCTGGCTCCTTGGGACACAGGGCACCGAGCAGCTGTCAGAGGAAGGCTGAGTGGGTCCAGAGGGAAGCAGACTCCTCGGCACTGAACTGTGCCTGAAGAGAGAGATCACCGTCTGTGCGGCAAAGTGTCTGTCAGCAGCTCTTGGGGAGGGAGGTCCGGAGAAGAGGCGGTGTCGGACGTGTTGACAGAGTTGCTAAAACTGAAGTGTGAGAGCCCGGAAAGTGTAGGACGGAGGGACGTGGCACTTGATGGACCCACATACTGAGGAGGAATGAACTGAGCACCTTAGTGGACCACAGCAGGAGACTCCCCATCTCACATACTCAGGCCCAGCGGGCTCCTCTCCATGCACCTGTCTCGTGAGTGGGAACCCCTTCCCACTGGGGGTGGAGCTGCTACAGTGCTAAATGCAGTGGTAGGTTCCATTTTGCTAGAATCTCCCCTGAGTGGATTTCCGCATGCCCATTTACCTATCACTTCCAGGCGGGGGCCTGAGGGGTCCAGAGCCATTAGCACCCTGTCACTGTGGGCCGGGAAAGTCCTCTGCCAGCTCTGCCCCAGGGGAGCGCCAGCCCCAGGAGCCAGCCACTGCCTCCTGTGCATCTATGCTGTGGGCAGTGGGGCACCGTCTCCGGCCCCCTGATCGGTCCTTTTCTGTAGAGGTTCACCAGGCCACGTGACACAGCGGTGAGGCTTGGGGCTTTTTGTCACCTCTCTGCCGTGCGTGTCATGACCATTTTGGTGCTGGCCCTTGGTTCCGGTCTGTGATCACTTCCTCTGCTGACCCCTTGTCAGCTCCACACCACAGCCCCTCTCTTCCTCCCTGACGCCCACACCTGAGGGGCTGACACCCACTCCACCCTGGGCCACCGAGGTCCACACCACTGGCACCTTGTGGCTCTGGTGTGCCCTGTTAGGAGAAGGGCACATAGCACATGTGAGTGGCAAATTCTGCTTTCTCACCACCAACTGTTGGGTTTTGTCCCGCTTCGCTGGCTGATAGTTTTTCAGCACTGAGGATTGAACCCAGGTGCTCTACCACAGCACTACGTGGGCCCTCACCTTCGGTTGAGAAAGGGTCTCCCTGAGTTGCCCAGGCTGTCTTTGAAGAACTTGCGGTTGTGATCGGCCTGCCCCAGCCTCCTCACAGCAGAGGAATTGCAGGTGGGGGCCACTGTGCCTGGCTCGCTGTGGTTCTTAGACGTGTGATCAGAGCACACTAACCTGAGCATGCAGTAGCTCACCGAGGAGGCCTTTCCTGTGTCAGGAGGGTGTTCGAAACTTACATGGGAGGACCGTGTGTCACGCTGCTCCTGCCAGCAAGGCTGGGGGCGACGAAGGCCGGCTGTGCTCTGGCAGTGAGGTGCCTGTAACAGGAGAGGTTCCTGTCCTCAGGAGGTTCCCGAACTCTCGGCACCGAAGATGAAGTGGATCTCTGCGCTTGTGTACATGGTGTGCATGTGCCTGGCAGTGAGTTTAGTCTCCCGCAGTCAGGTCAGAGTCTGGAAAACAGTCTGCTGAGCCACAGCTTTGGGAAGATTGTACACCAGGAAGCTCATCTTGATTTTTGCCAAGGAAAATACCTGTCTCCGCGTGTCCCGTGAAAACTTCCTCGGTAGCAGTCGTGCCAGTGGGATCCCAGTGACTGCGGGGCAGAGCCTCTGCCGTGCGCTTGGCGTGTCTCGGGAGAGAAGGGCTGGAGGGACGGCTAGAGCCGGCTGGCAGGACCATGAGGGGTCGGCTGGGGAGTGAGCGCGGAGTGCGGGCTCTGTGCCAAGACAGGGTCGGGGAGTGTGTGTGTTCGGTCATACTGATGACAGATTTACTAGGACGCCGATCGTAGTGTTACTGTCATTCCGGCTTTTCTGGCCTTCGTGAATACGCACAGATTTTGCATGTTAGTGTCAGTCTACCTGCTTACATAAGTTAGAAGGGTGTGCAGCAGTTCTGGTGTTGGGCATTGAAATCGATAATTCTTCATACGGCTATGGCAAGTGTCCATAAAACGTTAGCGTACTTTTTTCCTAGAGGACTATGTATGTTAGATTTACATGTTTTTCTCGTGTATCCAGTCTGTATGTCCCAGTTTTTTCAGAAAATTTGGTTATCGATGCATGTGTGCTGTACGTCAAGCCCACACACCCCCATGGGAGTTGATCTGTGTGAGTGGCCCCCCTCGGTCCCTTCTCGTACCCCCTTTCCCTCCACTCCTGTCTTCACCCACCTCTACTTCTTGATCCCTTTTCTTTTTCAGAAAGATCTCCTTACTTCCTATCATCTGCCTTTTACTTGGGGTTTCTCATATAAAAGAAACTATATGTGATATTTAAACTTGTTTGTTTTGATTTACTTCATTTAACCCTGTGATGTCAAGGTGGGTCCATTTTCCTACAGGTGACTCAAATTTATCGTTTTTTTGTTTTTTGTTTTTTGGTTTTTTTTTTGAGACAGGTTCTCACTTTGTAGTTCAGCTGGCCCTGAGCTCACTCTGTAGCCCAGGCAAGCCTTGAACCCAGCAATCCTCCTGCCTCTGCCTCTCAAGTGCTGGGATGACAGGCCTGAGCCACCACGCCCAGCTCAAATTTACCTTTTTTAATGACCAAGTAGTACTCTTTTGATATAAACACCACATTTTCTTGATTCATCTGTCTTTTGGAACTATAGGCTGCTTCCAAGGTTCAGCTGTTATGAGTTGTACTGCTATGATGGATCAGTATATGTCATTGTAGTGTGATGTCTTCAACTCGTTGGGGAAGACAGCTAAAAGGGTAATAGCTGGGTCTAGTAGAGTTTCTATTTTTAGTTTTTGAAGACTCCATGTACTGATTTCTACAGTAGCTGAATCAGTTTATATTCCTGCGGACAATGGAATTGGGTTCCTTTGTCCCAATATCCTTGACAGCATTTATTATTATTTGATTTCTTGATGATGGCCATTCTTTCTGCGATGAGATCTTAGTGTTTTACTTTGTATTTTTCTAATAGCCAGTGGTGTTGAACATTTCCTTATTTATTGGCCATTTGAGAAATGTCTGTTCATTTCCTTTTGCCTATTCTTGTATCTTTTATTTGGATGGGGCTCTACTTTTTTGAGTTGTTTTTATGTTCTAGTTGTTAGTCCTCTATCTGAACAGCTGGCAAGATTAGTCTCCCTCTTTGTAGGTTGTTAACTTGTTGATTCTTGTTCTCTTTTTTGTGCAACCCAGGCCCACATGCTTTTTAAGTGGCCACTAGAAAAAGCACATTTCCATTTATAATATTTCACATTAGGATTGAAGGAGCGTGAGGCCTGAAAGTAAATGTTCTTCAGAGTATACAAACACTGGATCTTGGGTTTTTTTTGAGACAGGCTCTCACTTTGTAGTTCAGGCTGGCCCTGAACTCACCATGTAGTCCAGGAAGCTGTGACCTCAGCAATCCTCCTGCCTCTGCCTCCCGAGTGCTGGGATGACGGGCCTGAGCCACTACCCTGGGCACTGTGATATGCAGTACTGATTGCTGGTGGGCATGAATCACCATGCCCGGCAGTTATAGGCATCAAACCAGGCACCTTGTGCTTGCTAAGCAGGCGCTAGAACCACTGAGCTAAATCTCCAATCCTTTTTTTTTTTTTTGAGATGAGTCTCGCTTTGTAGTTCAGGCTAGCCCTGAGCTCACTATGTAGCAGGCTAACCTCGAACTCACAGCAGTCCTCCTGTCTTTGCCTCCTGTGTGCTGGGATGACAGGTATAAGCCATCACGCCCGGCACTGTGGTATGTGGTACCAGGGATCGAACTTGGGACCTTGCGCTTGCGAGGTGGACGCCAGAACCACTGAGCTAAATCCCCGGGCCAAACATGGAATCTTTGATGTAGATTGCGATAGTGAGTGAGTTCTACAGTACACCTGGCCTGTAGACGTCTAGCTGATGTCACTTGATGTCACTCGGGGCTGTGATTTCTCCCTTTCCTGCCCCCGTGGAGGGAAGTGTTCCTGCCATCGTCAGGGTAAACGAGCACGTACGCCCTGCCTCAGACCCAGCAGCTGGGCATCCAGAAACGGGGCCAGTACCAGGCCTGGGCTGGCATCGGAGACGAGTAGCGACTGCTGTCTGAGGCTTGCGAGGTGCTCGAGGGCCCAGGGCGCTGCGGCCAGGCTCTCAGCCTGCTCCCGTCGCCTGCTGGGTGTGAGTGGGCCCGCCTCCGAGTGAGTGATGGGGGAGTGCACAGAGGGGGGTGGACCCTTGGTCAGAGGCAGCTGTCAGCTTCACACCGACCGCTGCTGCCGCATGCCCTCCCCCTGCCGCAGGCTGTGGAGAACCTGTGCTCCCACCGAGCCTCGCCGATGCTCTACAAGCAGCTGCGCCAGGCCTGTGAGGACCACGTCCAGACCCAGACCCCTCCGCTCAGAGAATATCCTTTCTTGGCTCGTACGGGTTCTCCGCTTCCCTAAACCTTTTTAAACTGGACATTAATAGGATAAAGAACGGATGAGTATCCTTCATATGGAAACAACAGCCTTTACATTCTTTTATGTGTAGAACAAAAGTGTTAACTTGTCTCATTCAGTTTAATCATTTTTAAGTGAAATTTTTAGAATTTGACTTTGTTCATTTCATACGAGTGAAAGATAAATGGCATATTTATTGCACAGCAGTTGAAATACTTGGGGGAAGTTCTAAAATGCCTTCTAAGTTTGATTTCTGTCCTTTAGTAAAATCCCTGTACGAGTTCTCTAGGCTGTGGGGCACCTTCCCGAACCAGGACCGTGCTCAGGTGTCTGCAGCGGCAGGCGGCTGCACGTGCTCCAGCTCGGGTAGCCACGGTGGGCCCTTCCCTGGCTTCTGTGGGGGTCGCAGGCAGGCCCGGGCTCTGCTCAGGGGGCTGTGCTGCTGCTGCTGCTGGCCCAGGAAGAGAGCCTGCCTTTCAGGTCGGCTGCCGGCCTCGCCCCACAGCTCATTCACCGTCCGTCTTATTTTCTCATTGCTGGCACAGAGTACCTGACACCCACGAGTTACAGAGCAGAGCTTTGATTTGGCTTCGGAGGTTTCAGCCCGTGGTCGGCTGGCTCCGAGGCAGCGGCACGGCAGAGGGCCTGCGGGTGGGAAGCGGCACAGCTAACGGAGGCGCCTCTTCCCGCCAGGCCTCGCTGCCAGCCTCACACCCAGCAGTAGCCCCGTCACTGGACTGCCTGGTCAGTCGTGCACACCCGAAGCTCACCTGTGAGTGCAGGAGGCCTCGGGCACGGGAGAACACAGGCACAACCCTGCTCTGGCTTGAGGCTCACCTGGGCAGGGGGGAGGGCACCCTCGATTTGCTTCCACACTGTCTGTGACGTACAGCCGTGAGAAATCCTTTCCATCTGACCTCTGCTTGGCCCTGCTCCCCCTTGCCAAGCCACCCGGTTCCTCTGGGCATCGCTACTGACTGCTCCTCGGGCCCTGTGTCTTCGCAGCAGAGCGCAGAGGTGAGAACTGCCCCTTCTCAAGCTCTCTGGGCCTGAGAGCTTGTCCTCGCTTCGGCCCTCCCTGCATGATGTGATTCCTCGGTCCTGGCAGCCAAAGGGTCGGTGTGCCCAGCTCTCGAGGGCTGGTGGGCAGGACGTGGCGCTTGGGTGTGCTGCCGTTGCCGTCAAGCTCTCTGGAATCCGCCAGTGGGCACCAGGCCTCGGGAAGCTCCCGGGAGGGGCACGGAGCCCGCCCCGCCCAGGCCCGCCCCAGGCAGCCCGCAGCGTTCCAGAGCGTGGGCTCTGCAGTCAGCTGCTTTTCCTTGCCCTCATCCTGGTTTGCTTGAAGGCGGCCTTTTGATCCTCAGCTCCCATTAAGCCCTGCTGGGCAGCCACACCCTGCGGCCTGTCTTCTGCCCATCACTCAGCAGACGTCTGCTTCTGCTGGTGCCCTGGCTCCAGAAATGGAAGAGCAGCTGCCAAGTCTGATCGCCACCTTCTGGGGAGTCGCGGCCCCATTGTACAGCCAAGGATCACACCACGTCCTTGATCTTGTGGTAAGGCACGCTGGTGCTCAAGAGACAGAAACAGGAGCACGTTGAGTGTCCCATGTGGCCAGAAAAGTGGATCCCGGCGGTGAAACCTTTCTGTCCCAGTGTGCCCGACGGTATTGGGAACAAGAAGGCTCTCTGGAACAAGACTTGACACAAGAGAGGAGAGGCCAGCAGGTGTGGCCTGGGGCGAGCCTCTGAACTCCCCGAGCATTCCTTCTCGGCCACGCAGCCCTGGAGTTCAGCGCAAGAATCGAGGAAGCCCTGGGGGTGCTGCTGTGAGCTGCAGAGAGTGGCCCCGGGCAGGGCCGGCCGAGGGCCGAGGGTGTGCACCTGTGCGGCTGCCCTGCGAGCACTGAGAGCCGGCCTGTGGACACGGGCTACCGGTGGCGAGATGCGCACCGCACCCTGTCACTGAGCACACACTGAGGCCCCGTGGGTGGCTGGGCATCCTGTGAAGCCTGGGAAGGAGCCTGTGCCGTGGAGTCAGGCCTCCCACAGGGTGATGGATGCACAAGAGAGGTGGAGTGGGTCCGTGTGGGCTCCTGACACGAGTGGGCCGAGGGGAAGAAAGGGTGAGGCGGCCTGGAGTCAGTCAGGTGGCAGTCCGTGGAGAGGTGTGGCGAGGAGGTAAGAGCCCGTGAGCCAGGAGGGTCGGGCCCGGCCCTGAGCAGGGAGGACGGAGAGCAAAGCCAGACGCCCACCTGGAAAGTTTGGGTCGCCTCTGATGACGAAGATTGACAGGCATTTAGGCTGCAGATGGCAGCTCTGGCTGCCAGGAGGGCAGTGCCATTCCGTCTCCTGTGGTGGGCTGCTAAGGGCAGCTGTCGCTTGAATGAAGCAAGTGTGGCGCTGCGGAGAGGCCAGGGCAGCTCCAAGAGCGTTCTTGGGACTGATGGGTGAGAAGAGAGACCAGCAGCAGGAAGGGCAGGGCTCTCCGCAGGTCGGCGGCTGCAAAAGGGGCCTGTGGGCAGCGGTGCCAGTGCAGGATGCCGTGGTGCTGTGGGTGCAGCTGTCTGGGCACGGAGGATGATGGGATGCCGAGAGCCGGCTGGGGAGGCGAGCGAAGACGAGACGGAGGCTGCGGACACACACTTGGCCCTTAGCGCCGGCGCCTGCGCCTCAGTCTCCAGACCGAGTGGACAGCCCCGTCCCTCCCGGGCGGAGCCCAGCCTTGCTGGGGAGCTGCTGCGAGCCAGGAGGGCTTTCATGACGAGGTGGAGGCCATGCTCTCAGGCATGCCTTGCTGGGGGCTGGCCTGGTGCTTCATGCAGCTCGCTTTCTGGGATGCAGAGTGCCTGCCTCCTGATGGTGGCCAGGGTTAGGCCAGGAGACCGGGAGCACAGCGGACCTCAGGTAGAGCAGCTCAGGTGGACTTCACCTAGGCCGTCAGCGCCACCCCTCCTTGTGTTCGGTGAATCTTGTACCTTTCAGAATGGGTTGTGGTAATGCCTCTTCTCCACAGTACAGGAGATTGCTGCCCACAGACAATGCAAGGAAGGCATGTACAGTCATGCAAGGAAGACACAGAAATGTATGTGTGTGCAAAGGCTTGTGCACTCAGTGAGGCGTATCTGCTGCCTGCCCAGGCAGCGTGGCTGTGGGACCACAAGTGCCTGCCTCCACTAGAAGAGCCTGGCAGTCCTTTAAGAGTGGCACCCTGGCTGTCCCAAAGCAACAACACTGTCGATAACAAACAACACCTCCCTCCCCATCAGCCTCCCAGTGCTGCTGCAGCTGTTGCCCCGGAACCCCCAGCCAGCGTTGGGCCCAGTGACAATGCACGGAACATCGTGTGCCGGACAGCTTGGAGGACGTGGAGCTCACCGGAGGAGCCTCTGCTGTTGGAGACTCGGGCGTGCTGCGTCCACCCCTGAGTGCACTGCTGTCCCGGTGCTCCCGGCAGCACCCAGCCTACTTCACGTGCAGGAAGGCACGTCTGCCAACGTGGTGTACATTTCAGTGGTGTGGTGCCTGCGCCGGGTTGTGTCGAGTGGTGAGAGCACTGAGGTGTCCAGCAGCAGAAACCAGAGCGGGAGCCAGAGTGGAGACCGACGAGGGAAACTAATTGAACAGTCAAAATATTGATAAAGGGGGCCGGAGGGTTAGCTCAGTGGTTCTGGGGCCTGCCTCGCAAGCGCAAGGTCCTGAGTTCGATACCCGGTAACCACATAGAATGCTGGGCGTGGAGACACGCCCACCAACAATCAACACCGCATACCACAATGCCGGACGTGGTGGCTCACGCCTGTCATCCCAGCACTCGGGAGGCAGAGACAGGAGGATTGCTGAGTTCGCGGCGGCTTGCCTGGGCACCATAGTGAGCTCAGGGCCAGCCTGAACTACAAAGC
>PVIC010043788.1:0-15275 GCA_004025085.1 Thryonomys swinderianus
GGCTCCGTGCCGCTCTCGGCCTGAGGGCGCAGCCCTCTGGCTTGGCGTGGGCGGCGCCAGACCCTGGGCAAGGAGCCCCGCGCAGGACCCGGCCTTCAGCTGCCGGACGCCGGCGGGTGGGCAGTAGCTGCAGCTGCGCGCCCGGCTTAGCGTGCATCTTGAGACGCCTCTCGCTGGGAAGCCTCATCTCTCCGAGATCTGCTTCCAAGCTGGTGCCATTTTATCGTCCACTTCCCGTGACTTTTGAGGGCCTGGCGACTCCGCTCGGGCCTCGTTTTCTACTCTTTCCTCTTCTTTTTTTGAGACAGGGTCTCGCTTTGTAGTTCAGGCTGGCCCTGAGCTCACTATGGAGCCCAGGCAAGCCTGGAACTCAGCAACCCTCCTGCCTCTGCCTCCCGAGTGCTGGGATGACAGGCGTGAGCCACCACGTCTGGCATTGTGGTGTGCGGTGTTGATTGTTGGTGGGCGTGAGTCTCCACGCCCAGCATTGTATGTGGTTACCGGATCGAACTCAGGGCCTTGCGCTTCGAGGCAGGCCTCAGAACCACTGAGCTAACCCTCCGGCCCTCTATTCTTTCCTCCTAAATCCAGGGCAGGGAAGTGCGTTCTTCCTGAAAAGCAGGAGCCCCCCGCCCCGCTCCTTGGTCAGGGGCCGGCTGCGCAGACAGCACCCACATTCCAGGCGCCCCGGGAGAGGAACCACATCCCGCGCAGAGCTCTCTGCCCGGTGAGCATTTCCTGGGTCGAGGCCTGTTCGCCCCCGGTGCCCGGCGCTCACGGAATGTGCCCCTCTCTCCCCGCAACATGTGCGGCGTATTCCGGGCTCCCTGTTGGCATTTCCGTGCGGATCTTTGATTTCTCTAGAACAGAGTCCTGACTTTTGGTGGAGGGAGGCTGAGTCGGCAGTGTCTCCGGCAGGCCCCCCCTCCCCGGAGCTGCCTCCTGCCACGGCTTGCGATCCCCCTTGGGCCTCGGGTGGATGAACGACCCTCTGCCATCCTCAGGGACCCCAGGATGGCAGCACGGCGGTGGGCGTGCAGGGGGTGACACGGAGAGCTGTTTCCCTCTCCCGGGTCCATGCCCTTCGGGGTCACTCACAGATCCTCAGGAACACGGCCGGCATTAATACAGCCAGGAAAGACGGGCGTGGCTGAGTGTGTAAAGAGGCCGGTCCCCCAGGCTCCGTCTCCGGGGATCTCCATAAGAAGAGAGCGCAGGGGCCGGAGGGTTAGCTCAGTGGTTCCGGCGCCTGCCTCGCAGGCGTAAGGACCTGAGTTCGATCCCTGGTTACCACATATAATGCTGGGCGTGGTGGCTCACGCCTGTCATCCCAGCACTCGGGAGGCAGAGACGGGAGGATTGCTGAGTTCGCGCCGGCTTGCCTGGGCACCATAGTGAGCTCAGGGCCAGCCTGATCTACAAAGCAAGACCCTGTCTCCAAAAAAAGCAAAAAAAAAAAAAAAAAAAGAAGAAGAGAGCGCAGCACCCCACCGTGGCTCCACAGATCGCTCCTGAACGAGCTCCTGTTTCGAAGAAGCCTGAAGCAAAGCTGGAGGAGTTGCGAGGAGGCATTTACATAAGGCTCGCACAGTGTGCTCAGCTCCATCGAAAGAGACCTTGTCAATTTGACTTTAAAAAACAAAAAAACAGAAGGAGTAAGAGCAGATGCCTCGTGGGCTGCCGGTAAAGCACTAACAGACAAAAAACGCGGGACAGTTTGGCATCGGGCAGAGAGTTTCCCGCATGGCCCGGGGGGGATGTCTGAGAGGAGACAGGAGACCCATAGACAGCTTCGTGGCAGCAGACTCCGGGCCCTCGGGGAGAAGGTCCCCCCCGTCCTAGTGAGTAGACAGTGTCCATATATATATAACGTGCCTGTTAGGGGCCTCTGAGCTGCACAGGACCGAGTCTCTTTGCATCTATTGTGTGTTCTCTGTTCTCTCGGAATCCTCCGCTACCGAGCGAAAGGCTACTCTTAGCGCCCGTGGGTTCTCAGGGCGGGCGTGCCTTTGGGCCAACTCAGGCCGCATCCTGGGGTCTCAAGTCAACATGTCCCGCCCCCTCCTGACTCCCTGACACACTGCCAGCTGACCTGTCACGGAGGCTGCTGTCCAGGTGGCTCCCCAGGACCTCCCTGGGGTGGGCTGGGCCCAACAGTTCACGGTTAAGGAGCAGAATACGACAGCGATGACGCGTGACCCTTCTGACAACCGGTGATCAGTCTGTGACTCATGTACGTGCTGAGGACAGTTGTAAGCCTGAGGCGTAAAGTGGATTAGTGGTTACCTTGGGCTCAGAAGGGGACACGAAAGAACTGGGTTTGGGAGTGATGACTAAAAGCCAGACGGTTCCTTCGAGGTTGACAAAAGTGTTTTAAAGTTGATTTTGATCATGGGAGCCCCCGTGTTTTAAATGTATGGATAAGCATTAAACTGTACAGATTAAAAAAGGTGAATTGCATGGTATATAAGTGGTCTCAGTCAAGTGCCACCATATCAAGTATGTTTGCCTCACTCTTCCTCCTGCACAAGATACCAGGCTGCCAGATCACGAACTCCCATTGACATTGACAACATCCTCACTAAAACAGTCTAAAGTGCAGGATCCAGCTAAACCATCCCTGGATTCATGACATACAGAAACTAGGTATCAAATCCCTAAATGGGGACATTTGTTACACAGCAATAGCTAGCTGATATACTGCAAAAGAACCTCACTCTCTGCCTTACGATTTCCCATCACTGGGAGTTTCTAGGGGCACAGATTGATTCATGATGTATCAACATCATAATCCTATTGCTCATCTGTAGCTGCTTGATTAAAATTTTTTCTTTTAAATCACTTTCCAGGAAGAAAAAATTTTCACATTTCTGTATCAGTTTTCTAGATTTACAGCTATTTTATGTATTGCTTTGATTCCACTTTTATTTGCCCCTCTGTTCTGCTTTTTTTATATAGCTGAGTTTGCTATTTTTGCCCTTTGCAGAACCATATTACATTGCACTGTATTTTTTCATATATTTAAAATCACTCTTAATTTAGATCTCCTATGTGTCTGCTGTGCTGTAATATTGTGTTCACTTTTAATTCTTCACCATTTTGGGTGTGTATTTTTAGTTCCCTTAAAATACCACTGATGTTCAGATACCGTAGCCGTTTTATCGCCCATATTTTGCATCCCCGAGTATGCCTTCCTCAATAGCTTTAAAAGGACTTGTGCTAGATTTACTGCTGTTCTTGGCCCAAGAAAATTACGACCGTTTTTAAAGCCCTGAACTTATTACCAGACATTTGCTGGCAAAGGGGAAATTGGCTTCAGGGTTTTGGAAGTTCTCACTCAAGATGAACTTCGTTCTCCCCAAGGTTCTTTTTTATCATCCTTGGAAGAGATGGAATTTACGTGCAAATGTGGCTACATAAATGAAGAGTGACACAAAAATGAATAGCAACAGAACACACTAAGAAGTTGATAACAATAGGGGGACGCTGGAGAAATCTTTTCTAGGCAATCATAGCTGAAGGCCAGCCAAGGTCACTGCTAACTAATGGTGGATTTTTCCACCCGCTCTCAGTGGCAATAGTTTGTATTCCACTCTCGTCTTCTGGCGTGTTCAAGTGATCTGCCAGCCAGTTTATCCTTTGGGAGCTCAGAAACATTTCAGTAGGGCTTGTCTGCCAGGGTTCTGAGATAGGATGCACTTTTAGAAAGTACTTAATCAAATTTCAGAAAACATAGTTTAAAAGATGATTGCATTAATTTATTTTTCATAGCTGATGTCTTCAAGGGCCAAGGAGCTATTAGAGTTGCCCATCATCGATCGTAGTACAGTATCGTACATTTAAATCCAGGTTACGTTCAGATAACTTCAATAATAAATAGTTAGGTATTGATGTGCACATAAACGCATGAAAGAGATTATTAGCAACCTAGTGCTAGGAGTTTACTTGATATTTTGCAAATCTTTGCACACATGCACACATGTGCATGGGGCCATGCACACATACATACACACACGCATATAGTATAGCTTTCCTCTCAGAAGAATCACTACAGGACTGAGACCCCTTTTCCTGCTTCACCAGCTCATATGTCGTAATCTCAGTGACACTAAACACACAGCTTGTGTATGTATGAGGCCTCCATTCAGGAAGGGCTAAGTGGAATTTCTTCAGTGTCAAAAAAACTGTTCTGCCAGGCGTGGCGGCTCACGCCTGTCATCCCAGCACTCGGGAGGCAGAGACAGGAGGATTGCTGAGTTCGAAGCTTGTCTGGGCTACATAGCGAGCTCAGAGCCAGCCTGAACTACAAAGCGAGACCCTGTCTCAAAAAACACACACACACACAAAACAAATAAAAACACTGTTCTGTGCCAACTGCTCATTGCGAGGCTTTGTCCTCTTTGCTCTCAGTTGCTTCCTTTAATCCATATGTGATCTCACAGGAAAATGATAAAGAGAAAAAAAAATCCCAATTCTTCCCTATACTCAGCCTGTCTTTCCAAAGATAGGGAAACTCAGTTCATGGTCCATAACTTGGCGATCCAGGATATCACTGTAGCAGCCCCACAGTTCCCGAGACTAAGCTCCCTGTACCCTGTGTGCATCCAAACCACAGCCCCCATACAACTCAGACAACCACCGCCAATACTCTCCTCAGGAGCATCTCCGGGAAACGACAAAAAAAGGAAATACATGGTTTGCTAAGCCTCGAGGTCTGCTGATGTGTGCGCTAGCCTTTAACGCACAGACACCAAGTACCCACTTCTGGTAACAGTATTCAGAGCACACAGGTCTCCACAGGACCCTGATTCTCAGAAGAAAATGAACGTGGCCATTACTTCCATTGTCCCCAGAAGGGCCATCAAAACCTACAGAACTGTCCTGGTTAAACCGTACAGTCTTTTATTGTTAAGAGCTGTGGGTCCTGTTCTATCAACAAAAAGCAAAACAAAACAAAACAAAACACGTTGCATGACACCGATTCGGGAAGTACCCGGAGAGAGTGAGCTCATTATTTAAATGAATCTCTCCTTCTCTATTCTCATCATTAAACTTCCATCATTTCCTCTCTTAAATGAGATGAAGACATCTCAAACACCTTTCATTACCTGTGCTAGGCAGGATTCACTATGAGAACAACACCATGGAAAAGGAGAAGATGTGTGATCTCTGGCCATGTAGTGGTCACCGAGCTAAAGACTGGGGCATACTGGCCCGGCTAATACTCAGAAGTTCCTGGATGGCCCATCAAACCTAGCACACTCAGGCTGCTTGGTCCCCTGATGGTGACCAGGTTTCTCTAGTATGAAAAACTGAAGGTATAAATGAATGCCAAAAATGTATGATAGATTATACGAAGTAGGAAGAAAAAAAATCCAAAAGGAAAAGGGAATGGGTGGGTAGGAGAAAGTAAAGAAGGGAAAGAAAAACTTGATAATAAAAAAGAAAACATGAAACAAAACCTATGTATATAGGAGGTGGGGTTATAGGAAGTACAGAGGAGAAGGGAAAAAATGAGAATCAAGATATATCATGTAGGGCCGGAGATTTAGCTCAGTGATTCCTGCACCCACCTAGCAAGTTCAAGGTCCTTGGTTCGATCCCCAGTAACCACATACAATAATTCCAGGTGTGATGACTCATGCCCACCAACAGTCAGTACCACGTACCACAGTGCCAGGCGTGGTGGCTCACTCCTGTCATCCCAGCACTTGGGAGGCAGAGGCAGGGGGATTGCTGAGTTCGAGGCTTGCCTGGGCTACACAATGAGCTCAGGGCCAGACTGAACTACAAAGTGAGATCCTGTCTCAAAAAAAAAAAAAAAAGATATGTCCTGTATAGGAACAAATTCTCAATGTTGAATGTGATCAAGATGTATGTAGAAAATGTACCAATAAAATCAACTTTTAGAAAAGTAGATGGTGGGGCAAGCAAATTCCTGGCTCTGGCTCATATGCTATAAACCCTATGATCAATTAAAAAAACTTATTAATGCAAATGAGTTTAGATTCAGCATGAATTAGCTGAGGAAAAAGTATACTCCAGAATCATACCCGTGTAGGGCAATTTTGAAAGTTAGTATCAACATCAATATGTATATTAAGCATCTAAGAGGTTCTCAGTTTCTGTGAAGTATATTAGTTTATAACCAAAACTTTAAAATGTGCTTCTTTTTTATTGAACTACTGGATGAAGTTTTATAATTGAAGGAGAGAGGGAGAGCGAGCGAATAAGAAAGACAGCAAGAGTCAGTGAGACACACGGAGAGAGAATGTACAATGATCCTGTCAAACAGCTCTATGATGTAAACTTGATGATTCACTACTTCAAAGAAGGCACCAGCCCAGAACTACCCCAAAGTCTGCCAAATCAGTAAGATATCCATATAACCATTCACACTGAAGACCAGGTTGTCACTGAAAAAGAAATGAGAAAGACGTCTGAAATAAAAATAAAATAGCTCACACAGATGATTCAAAGGAGTGTATCCATTTCCAAACATTAACTCCTGCTAATCGTTTTAAGAGATGAATCTCTCCCAGAACCCCAAGAGGCATGAGGGTGATAAATTCTTCCTTTAAAAGGAGTTCTAATTCTCAAGAAATTCGAGGTATAACATTATCAAACCAGACAGCATATGTGGAGAGTTGCTGGATCCACTGGCTTACCAAAGACTTGGAAAGTCCCTGAAGAAGATGAACATAGGTCAACTTTTCCCAGTCAGCTTACCTGGTTTGGTCCAGATGTCCCCTCAAAGCCTCATGTGATCACAGGTGGGGCTTTTTGAGGTGTCTTGATCTGAAGTGTGGGATGCCTGGATCAAGAGTGTGTGGTTATATATTAGTCTCCCGATTGCATAGTTTTAGGTAGGATTAAGGGTGTCCTACCCTGGGTATGAGGGCTATTCACTCTAATGGTGAGTAGGCTGGATAAGTTATAAGGAACAGAAAGAGGGTCCTTGTTTATTCATTGCTTGTCCCTTGTAGCTTGCTGCCTTCTGCCTTGTACCCACCATGAGCTTTTTCTCCTCTGCAATGGTCCTCTGCTATGCAACCCTGCCTTAGAGCCAATAGGTCAGGGAGTGAAATGTCTACAGGCTGTGAGCTAAGTTTATCTCCCCTCCTTTAACTTTGGGTGTCAGATATTTTGCCTCAGCAACAAGAAATAACGAACACAGACCCATTCACTGAAATGACTCAAGCCAGAGCAATGACAGGATCTACAAACAAAAGGATTCAGAGAGATCAAAACGCCAGAGCAACTTCCTCTGTCATGTGAATCCCTAAGGCAAACTTCCTCTTCCATAGAAATGTACGTGCATTAGCTAGAAGGTCTCTGGCGCCAAATCGGCACTGTGCCTACACTGACTGAGCAAACTCCGAGAAGAAATTGCTCTTTATTTATTTATGCCCAACCCTCTTCCCGAGAGATACGCATCACAAGGTAGAAGCCATTAAGGAGAAAAGTCACATTTTTTTTCCCCATTGTTATCCTCATTTTTCGGACAGCCACTGCCAAGGTCGCTAAAATAGCTACAGAACCACTGAGCGCAGCTAAAGAGAACTTCAGTGACCGGTCGACTTAGGTCCCCTGGAATAAGCTAACCCCTTCTGCAAAGACACGGGAAGGTGCAGGTAATATATACATATGCCGGCTTGGGCAGTGGGAAGACGGGACGGGGAGTATCCCCAGGGGCCGATGATGAACATAGCTCAACCTCAGTGCAGCTGTAAACGGGAGACACAGAGCGTGCGACTTGTGTTTAAAGGCCAGAAAGAAGCCTGGCCTTGCACCTGTGCAGGTGATTAAACCGGCTCTGGCCTCCTTCGTGAGATGAACTCTCGAACGGCTCGTGGACAGGTAGCTTTGTCACACGCCCAGAACCTGGGCCACGTAAGTAAATTGAAAATAAAGAGGCTTCATGAGACTCAGAAAGCCTGGATATGAGCTGTGTGGAGGGCGCCGAATCCAGCTTTATCCACTTCTTGGCTTACAACCTGAAGCCAAGAAAATGCAAGAAAAACTCAATAGGGACCAACAAGATCAAGCACAAAATTCCTCCGAAAGCTGCTTTTAAGCCCGGGAAGGGTACCTAGGGCGGTTGTTAATTATTTTTTGAAAAGAAAATATGTGAAGGTGAACTAAAATAATATCAAGGTCAGCATATGAGAAACTAAGAAAAACTAGAAAATACTATGAGTAGGAGAATGAGCATCCAGGGGGCTGAAAATAATCACCACCTAAAAAGACAATTAGGTATGTTTCTAAAAAATAAAGACAGCAGCCGGGCGTGGTGGCTCACGCCTGTTATCCCAGCGCTTGGGAGGCAGAGGCAGGAGGATTGCTGAGTTCGAGGCTTGCCTGGGCTCCATAGTGAGCTCAGGGCCAGCCTGAACTATAAAGCAAGACCCTACCTAAAAAAAAAAGAAAAAAAAAGACAGCAAAGAAAAACAATCAGATTTACTAATGGGGTATCCTTTTCCTAAGAAAAGAGCAATTTAGAGAATCAATATACAGAATTCCAGAAATTCGCTTACACACAAACACAGAGATTTTTTTTTTTAACCCCTTGAATAAAAGACTCCACTGGAGCCGGGCATGGTGGCTCACGCCTGTAATCCCAGCACTTGGGAGGCAGAGACAGGAGGATTGCTGAGTTCGAGGTTTGCCTAGGCTACATAGTGAGCTCAGAGCCAGCCTGAACTACAAAGCGAGACCCTGTCTCAAAAAAAAAAAAGACTCCACTGGAGAATGTAAGGGTTCCAATCTGTAGTAATAGAGGATAAGATAAACCTCTCATTAAAAGAAAAAAAAAAAAGCAAAAGCACTAGGTAGTTTATGGTGCATAAAATCACCAGGAAACACTACGATGCCCAGTAGCCAGTGGCGACCACTCGGGCTGCCTTTTAGATGAACAGTGCGAGTCGGAGAAGAAAGTCTACGTCAGACACTAAAGGAGCGTGTGCTCAGTGCTGGGGCCTGTTGCTGCGTGCCGCTGGAAAACAACGTGAGAATAGCAGAAGACCTTGTGCTGCATACTCATCCTACAAGAGGGCCACCACCTCCAGGTGAGAACACAGAGGCTCCACTTTCTGCTCCTGGCCAGGGACTTTGACCAGAGCAAAAAAAGGAAAATGGAAAGAAAACTCGAAGAGGAAAGGCATCCTTGGCATTGCATGGCTACTAGTTAACCCTAATCAACTCAGGAAAACAACAACAACAACAAACAAACAAACAAACAAAAAGCAAGGACACCTGCCATCCCCTGCTTCCTTTGCTATTATCCTAGAAAGTTTAGGAAGGCCGCTAGGTTATATAAACAGAATTCCCTATTCTCCAATGTCTCCAATTTCTTCGCCTCTTCCCAGCCCCAGCACAGATCGCTTTTGTTCGTCACCATCTTTTCAAGGGCGTTTGTATCTTGAATGGCCTAGAAAGATAGAGACGGTGTTAGGCTGACTGGCTCACTGCCCATGGTGAAGACTGGGAGACCACATCCCTTGAAAGTTCCAGAAAGGAAACTGGTACAAACCCGTAACCACCCTCCCTTCCCTGTGCCACAAGTAACTGTCTACATTCTCTGGCCTACAGTCTCATGTCTTCTTGGTATCGATGAAAGCATGGCTGGCTATACCATTTGCAAAAAAGGAAGGCAAAACTCTCAAGCCTTCCTCAGTTCTTCACAAGCGAGTGAACGTTTCAGAAGAGTTGTACGATAGGCCGCTCCGTGACAAAATAAGTTAAAATCACAGATATCCACATCGATAAATCCCCATGATACTTTAGTTGAATATAAGCGAACCATAAAAGGATTCGTCCACCTGTCCATAAAACAGATATTGTTTGGGGATCCAGAAATACAACTAGAAGTAGTACACAATCTTCATGGTAATGTTGACCCCAGAAAAAGTAAGTAGCGTTGAACCAGAATGTTCATTAACCTGATTGCAAATAGGTCAAAATACGAACATGTGTGAAATATATCAGCTGGCGAGTTAGGGCTGCTGTTCAGGCCCACAGCCCTTCCCTACAACTCTAAAAAATTTGTTGTTCAGTTTCTTCCCAAGTACATGGCGGAAGAAATCTAAAGTGAAATGAAGAGTGTCATTGATCATCTTGTTCTTACTTGTCGTATTTAACAGGACCATCCGCTGTGGTTTATAGTAGGCGTTGCACCGCTTTTTGGCCTTTCGGCTAAGATCGAGTGTGTATAGTAGGTGTGGCGCCAGAGCCTCATGAGCCCGTAAGTGATGCTTTGGAGAGGGGACTGGATCACGGAGGTGGGGTATGTATCAGCAGATTAGTCCGCTGATGAGTTTGGCTAAATGTGACGCTGGGAGGTCAAGCTCAGTCTGAGGAGGTGGGCTTTCGGGGGTGTGTCGATCTCCCTTTCTCCTCCCTCGATCTCTCTCTTTCGGTCTCCCTGCTTCCTGCTGTCGTGCCATGAGGTCTTTCTCCTCTGCCATGCCTCTCTTGTATGCCACCCTGCCTCAGAACAAGTTGAATGCAGACTGAAACCTTGACAAATCGAGAGTCAAAATGAACCTTTCCTCTTTTAAACTGTAGGTGTCTGGCATTGTGTTTCGGCAGTGAGGGGCCGACTAAGACACTCTCTGTACTACGTATGGAAGAAATAAGAAGGTGTGTGGTAATGCTTACCTGGGCCCTGCTGGTGGCTTGGTCCATCCCTATACTCCACATTTCTAAAATCTGAAGCATCTTGAATTCTAAAACCCCCTTCCCTCCTGAGATTTCCAAGAAGGATTTACCCCCTTAAAAGAGTCTCTTGAAATTGTAAATGTGTATGCTACAGTTGGGGTCTGGACTGTTTCCCCCAAAGACTTCTGGTGAAGGTTTCGTCCTTGAGGTGATACTGTTGGGAGGTAGTAGAAACCTTAAGAGGTAGACTCTGGTGGGAAGTCTTTGACTTACTGGGGACGTGACCTTGAAGGGGATTCTTAAAAACCTCTGCTTGGGGGCTGGAGATTTAGCTCAGTGGTTCTGGTGTCTGCCTAGCAAGCTTAAAGTCTCTGGTTCAATCCCCGGTAGCCACATACAACAATACTGAGGGTGGTGACTCACACTCACCAGCCATCAGTACCACATACCACAATGCCAGGCATGGTGGTTCATGCCTGTCATCCCAGCACTCCGGAGGCAGAGGCAGGAGGATTGCTGAGTTTGAGGCTTGCCTGGGCTACATAGTGAGCTCGGGGCCAGCTTGAACTACACAGGGAGACCTTGTCTCAGAAAACAAACAAGCAAATAAACAAAACAAAAACCTCTGCTTGCTCACCAGAATCATGCCCGAGTGAAGAGCTCCAATCACCCCGGTGGTGACACCCTGAGCACTTGTGTGTTGACTCTGGATCCCCCTTTCGCTTCAGTCCAGAAGATTATTTTTGCCTCTGTGGTCGCCCTTCTGACACAGCTCCGCACAGGCCCTGCTCAGCTTGCTGTGGTGGCTCCATGATGGATTTCTCCTCCCACCCAGGCTCTGAGCAGCCTGCCTGCTGCTCTCCAGGGGGTTCTGTGGGCCGGATGAATGCTTCCTTCCCTCTTTGGGGCTGGTCCTGCAAAGCGCATTATTCTTCATGGCTTCACAGTCTCGCTGAATGAAGCAAATGGTTGCTGGCGGCACCATCCAATGTGATAAATCCCCCTTGCTCCGGGGTGTTGCTCGTAGCAGCCAACCACCCTCCTCAGCCTTGAAACCAGGGTCATCCTCGGAGAAAGTTAAGCCAAATCAGTCACCGTGCCAGTTTCACATTCGTAGATTCAGGTGGATGGGGAATAAAGAAGTTTCTTTTTTACGTCTGAAAAGCTACCTCAGGTATTATGGTGGAAAACTAAACTATTTCCCCCATAATCTAAAGTGTGTGTGTGGGTAACGGTTGGGTCATGCTGCTGGATGAGTTCGTTAACTAATGGGCTGTCGGGAGGGAGGTGGGCCGCTAAGGCATGACCGGGAAAGGTGTATCCACACTCCTGGATCTTCCTGTACACTTTGTCTACATCCTGGCTGCCACTGTTGGGCGATTGTTCCCCGCTAAGGTATTGCACCACTCTGCAATTGCTTCGGAGGCAGCCACCTACAGCCTAAAACTGGGAGCCAAACCCAGAACAGAAATAAGCTCCTCCCCCTTCATGTTGAGGGTGTCCATTGGCCACCAAACTACCAATCTGCTGCTGCTGCGTTGGTCACATGACCGGAACCAACCTATTAAAACGTGTCTGTGCTCTGAATAGTTTAACGTCTCGGAACTCAGTTGAAATATGCCCCTCCTTGGTGGGACGTTTTATATGACCGTGGGCACCTGGTTTGCTTTTATTTTCTCAGGGTGAATTCGTACCCAGCCGCTTAGATGCATCTGTCGGTTATCACAAGAGCCAACTGACGGTGGCTGGGTTTGTCCTTGTCCGACGCAGAAGTGGAAACAGAGTTACAGATCCCTGTGGAGACACAGCCCCCAGCCTGGGCTCCCGCCTCCTACGTGCAGAGCCAAGCTCTAACGGCAAGCGCAGAAACCATGTGACATCCCCTTCAGTAATGACTTTGCTTCCTTCCTTCAGCCATGTTCTGCAGAGCAATAAATCAAGAACTAGGTCATTTTAGGACATTTTTATTGTGGCCTTTTTTTTTTCTGTCTGCTGCCATCTTATTACATTATCTTGCCAAATGCCAGAGAAATGTGAAACAGATGTTCCAAACTGAAGAGCCCAGAGAGAGGATTTTCCTCCCTAGGCTCCAGCAAACAAGGTCTAAAGCGTTAACTAGGCTGGCAGGCATGCAGTTGGGAACTCTGAGTGTACCACGGAGCGGCAGGGCTCACGGACAAGACGCAGAGCGGAGTAGATCTCTGTGGAGCAATGTAGAGTGGAAAAAAGGCTTTGACAGCTAAAAAGGGGGGGGGGAAATGGGAGGTCAAATGTCTCGCGAGACAAATGCTTTGAAATAATGTGTGCCTCTTTGTGCAACTAGGGGGAAAAGATATGCAGAAATGCTGTTTGGCACGAGGGCAGTGCTGCTGGGACTCATGGGTATTTTTGAAACCAAGTGCTTCTGGGAATGACTTTGCTCCATTCCATGTCAAGTCAGGTTTGTGCTTTTTTAAAATTTAGTTTTATTTTGTTGCTGGTCCTGCACATCAAAGGCAGCGCCGCCAAGATGCTAACCAAGTCCTCTGCTAGCCTCTCCGTTTTGCATTTCACACATTTATTAGCGTAACTCTGCATAAGAAGGAATACAAAAAAATTAAATAAAATAAATTCTCATCTTCTAATATGTGTGGAAGAAAAATGGGAAGGAAAATGACACTAAGAAGTGGAAAGTAAGAGTTTATAAAGTTCTAGTTGGTTCACTATATTTAAGGCAAATGTATTAGATTCTTTATAACGATATTATACATTAATTAGAATGATGAACAGAAACAGTTACCAGTAGAGTTCCCAGGCTTCCAGCTGAAGAAAACGGAGTTAGCACGGATTGTGCATGGCTTCTCTCTTCAGTCCTTTTAAACTGACGATAAACAGGTGATGAAAGTAACAAATCCAGGGCAACAGACAATTTTTTTTTTTTTTTGAGACAGGGTCTCTCTTTGTAGTTCAGGCTGGCCCTGAGCTCACTATGGAGCCCAGGCAAGGCTTGAACTCAGCAATCCTCCTGCCTCTGCCTCCCAAGTGCTGGGATGACAGGCGTGAGCCACCACGCCCGGCACTGTGGTATGTGGTACTGATGGCTGGTGGGCCTGAGTCTCCGCGCCCAGCATTGTATGTGGTTACCGGGATGGAACTCAGGACCTTGCAGTTGCGAGGCAGGCGCCAGAACCACTGAGCTAACCCTCAGGCCCAACAGACATTTTAGAGTGTGAATGTGCGGCAAGGTGTCCAGTTTCTACCAAATTCTACATCAGAGTTTCTCGGCTGCAGCGGTCTCGATACAGAAATCTGTGCTTCCTGGCTGTGAAGGCAGAATTGACACCAAACCCGGTGAGCAGCGCTCGGCTCTTCACACGCTGAGTGCCAGGAGCACTTTCCTTCACACACACACACACACACACACACACACACACACCTGCCAGGGTAATGACTCCAGACCTGTCCCGTGTCCCCGTGCCCTGCTCCCTAGTTGAGAATCACTGGGCTAACCACAGAGAGCAAAGGGACGGATGTTTAGTCTCACAGCTGGACGGGAGACGGCAGAGCTGAACAACATGTGTAGGGGATGCCACAATACAGAGACAGGCAGGCAAGGGATGCGTACAGGCACCCCAAGAACCCAGACTGGGTGTCTCAGAGCAAAAAGGTCACAGACACTGGAAGACGGAGAGAGAAGACAACACCAGCAAGGGAAGTACGCACAGGGAACAAAGACTAAACACATGTGCACGTACACGTGCACTCACACATGGACGGACATGTATGCACACTGTCACAATCACATGTATACACATGGCCACAATACCTGCCAGATACGTGTGTGCCTATATACATGTGTGCAGATATGTGTGTGCCTATATACATGTGTGTGCATACACCATGTCATATACGCAAACACATGTGCATACTCACATGCAGAAACATGTACACTGTCACAATCACATATATACACAGTGTCATAGCACTCATGCATGCACACATGGGCATGCACATGCACTCTTTGCCTCACACATACATGCACGCGCTGCTGTAATCACATGTGTGGACACGCTCGCTTTTCATCATCAGCAGACATACACATAGCAAACATGCATACACATGTATGCATACAGTCCTAATAGGCTACATAACATTCCTAACCCACACGTACATGCATGAGCATGCACATGTGTTTTAATGCACGTGAGAAGACACTGTACACACATGCACCACACATCCTAGAGGCAGTCAGGCACCCCTTCCTGAAGTAAAAGCAAGAGAATGGTCCTCTAACAAAATGAAGCCAGCAACCGGGGAGAACTCCACAGGCCGGGGTGAGTCTTACCCGGGTGCTCAAACACCGGCCAACTGAAACCGAAGCCCCATTAACAAGTCTGTCCTGTCTGAGCGCCTCGGCCCACTTTGAATTGCACCCTGGGTTGGGGAGGAATCTGGAGGCGTCTGAGAAAAGCTTCAGCCACAAAAGGGAAAATGTGAGATAAAGAAAAACATAACAGCAGAAGCGCAGGTAAGTAGGGGAAACAATAGACAGAAAAAACTCCACCTAACATCCTCAGACTTTGAAGAAGACATTTCACTCAAAACCCAAATCTTGCTAATGAGACAACAACAATTTT
>PVIC010043789.1:0-15265 GCA_004025085.1 Thryonomys swinderianus
CAAAAAACATTTTTGATGTAAACGCTTTCTTTCAAAGCCTTCTCTCTTTATGCAAGTTCCTCTAATAAAAAAATAGCAGATATTCCACAGCATAACTTGCAGTGTTCCATATATGTTTAGATGGGCTTAAAACTACATTTGAATAAAAACATGCTGATTTCTGAGTTTCACTGAAATGTGGTTCATAGTTAATATATCTATATAAAATTAGTAATCACTATTGGCCAGCATGTAAGCCTCCTGGATGCCATAAACACATTGTGGTAGTTATGGCAAAATCAGCTTATTAAATTGCACAAAGAAAGATAGTTGTACCTATACATGATATACCTTGATTCTCACTTTTTCCCAGTCCCCTACCCTCCCAACCCCCATCCTTGCATATACATAAGCCTTGTTTCCATTTTTTTGTTTTTATCATCAAATTTTTTCTTGCCCTTGTTTACTTTTCCCTACACCCCTCTCCCTTTTCCCTTTGAACATTTTCTTCCTATTTCACAATACCTACCATACATGTGAACCTCATTTACATATCCAGTTTCTTGTAGGGGAGAGACAATATAATATTTACATATCTGTATCTTATTTATTTTAGAAATGTCTCTTCTATTCTTAGTTCCTATGATTCTCATGGAACCTACTCAATACCTTGAGAAGATATGCAAATCAGGCATAGTAACCCCCCCTCTTAGAAGTAAGTAACTATTACTTAGGGATGTGGTCTGACTTATCAAGCGTAATAAGATTGTCTTTATATATAGTTGTTGGAACCGTAGGAAGCAGACTGTCTCCTTTGCTCTCTTAAATGTAGAACATAACCATTTTTCAATCATAAAATGATATCTGTCTAAGAATTTAATTAACATAATAAAGAAGAGAATACTAGCTAATACAACATGGACAAAAACAAACCGTGGTGATCTTGTGTCACTTCATCTAAAATCACCAAACTTTAAAACCAGCACTGACTCTGAGCTTCTCCAAAGTTTACTGAGCCAAAATATTTGAAAAGTCTAATTTCTAAAATTAGTGTTTGGACTGGCATTGGGAGGGGAGTATCAGAATTAAATTTAGAATCAGACAGTTCAAGAAAATCCTATAGTGAACCTTACTTTTTCATATTACTTTTTCTAGGAATTAGAATATAAAACGCTCTGGAGACAGTGTCTAACGTTCATGCGATTGAGGATATCAGAGTAGGTAAAAGACTGCAGAGGACACAGGGACTTCATGAGGAGTCAGTGGAGTGTAGCTAGTCTACTGCAGGAATGAGGTGACAGAGAAAGGTCATCTCTAACCATAACTGTGGCATTTAATAACTCAGTGCTTCCTAGAAATTTATTCTACTGTTATAGTTTCTTGCTTATATAGTAAAGAGGAGGTAAAACAATAGCTGTATAAGTTGGCAGATTCTACAAAATTAATACAAATTGCTTAGCACAATGGCTACCAAGTGTAAATCCTTGATAAGTTGTTGAACATTACTGTCATCATTAACATTCCAAATGTGTTTTTGAAATATGGGGAGTGTCAAGTAAAGCTATTTCAGTTTTCCAAACCTAAGTCTTTTGATCTGTCAAGTAGAAGTGACAATTTTTGCTATATTCATAATTGTCACCAAATGAAAAAATGTAAGAGTCACTCAAAACTATTAGGAAACAGAGGCAGAATTCAGGTGACCCAAGCAACTCTTAGCTTTTAGATACTCTAAAGCTAAGGTTAGTGACACCAAAATATCTCCTTGAGACACCTAACCTATTTTGGTCAATTCTATTGAACCAGAAAGCTAAAAGCCAGAAATACAAAATTTGAAAAATCTCCACAGGTATTTTTGAAGCTTAAGAAAGTTTGAGGACTGATGCTTTTTTGCAGTTGCTAAGTCTTTACCACTCAGCAGAGGAGCTTTGCAAAACACAGATATCCAAGATCTTGGCCAGAGCAGTTTAATCAGAATCTGAGGCAGTAGAGCTGAGACAATTCACATTTATAGTCATTCACTGCGACCTTCTAATGTGCATTCACGTTTGATAATTGTTGTGTTGGGTGAAAGGTATTGCAAACATGTTTACTGAAGTCACCATATGCATATGCCATTCATTATTTTTCATATATTCAACTTTAATGTAACCATATTATACAGCTGCTATATCTACAAACTGCAGTAAAGAGTTAAGGTTCATAGAAGTTAGGTGGCATGCTTAAGAAAATGCAGCTAACACATGATAAAACAATCATCTCTCATAGCTCCAAACCCCGATTTTTGTTTTGTTGCTTCTCTGCTTGCTTTACAATATAAAAAGCTAAAATTCCTTCTTGCCATTGAAATATATTTTCAATTTATCTGAGTATTTTCCTTTCATAATGTCATTTTATTTAAAAACTACATAGAAATGATATGGGGAGCTGCAAACTTATCAGTAGCCAGAAACTTCACAGTACATTGTATTGACAGCTGCTATCTCTATAACCCAAAGAGAAACAAAAGTTTTGGAAGTCATTAAAGGAAACCTTCAAAACTTAATTCCTTTAGGAATAGTGAGACCTAGTCTAACAGCTTTAAAATAAGTATGTTCTTGTCAGATATTTGACAATATGTATAACATGGTTACTTCTGGGGAACCAAATTAAGAAATTTAGGGAGAGAATGATAAACCGTTGCATTACCTTAGGGAAAAGAAAGTAAAAGATTTTTTTCTTTATGGTCCCCTGAAGGGAACTCTGTATCTGATGCTATTTCAAAAGGCAACTATACTTGAATGTCTTGAAAAAGTAAAAAAAAAAAAAAGAATTTTATAAAGATTTAACAATAGAGTCCTACAGTTTTTAAGCACAAACAAAAAACTCAGAGATAATGGGAGTTGGGTAGAGGAAGAAGTCAGTTCTGAAAACCTGAGTGAAAGTTCACACTGTGAGGAGTTACAGAAAGTTTCACATACATTTTGCCACATTTTTCAAAACCAGTAGGTTCGAACTTCACATTCACACAGCTGCAAAACTAACCATATGTCTATTAATACTGTGCACTGACCTCGAAGATGCCAGTTGTCAGCTAGAGCTGATAGCTATAATGCAGGGAAATTGAAGCCACAGAACTCACACATTAAATATCTAGCAAGACAATTTCTGAAGCAAAGTATGAGAGGTCAGAGTCAGCTCCGCTGTCTCCGTGTGTTGATAACTACTTGCAGGTGTAGGAAATATTTTCTGACTCATGGTCAAAACAATTTAATGCAGTGTGTATCTTTGTGAAGAGAAAAAGAGGGAAGGAATAGTGACATGGAAAAATTGCATACTACTGGCCTATATTGGAAATACATTTAGAAGAAACATTACAGAAAAGACTGACTGTGTACTGGATTTATACTTTTAGTATTGATAATTAATATTCCAATGTTTGAGTAATGCTTGTCAGTCCTTAGCTTATTCTGACAGCTATTGTTATGGTATTAGAAATTAAAAATGAATTTATGCTGCCATAATGATTGCAGTTGTATTCTAATTTTGATTTGCTAGAAACATTTATTGAAAATTGCATAAGGACAGTGATATGATATATACCAGTGGATCTCAAACTTGAGCGGTCGTCAGTGATTTGGAGGGTTTAGTAAGTGATGTATTGCCCTTCACTTCCACAATTTTTAGTGTTTCAGGGTGGGGTTAGAAAGTTCACACTCTTACCAACTCTAGGTTGTTATTGTTGTTGTTGTTCCAGTAAGCATTTTTTAGATAGCATTTCAGAAAATAAAGAAATATTTTAACAAAACTAAGAGAATAAGACAAATCAATGTTTTTACTTGTTGAGCTCTTAGTGTCCAGGAAGGTTCTCATAAAACACTCGCAGGCCAGGAAACCAAAATCCAGAAGCATTAAATAATTTTTATCAAAGTCTTATCAAAAGGTCCATGATGCATTTGAACAGTTTTGTGCAAATCCAAAAGTTTGGAACTGGTCTTTTGACTAATTTCTAGCAATAATTACTGTTCTACATTCTATATTAGGTTTTCAATGCAGATTATTCAGTCTTTCCCAAAGACAAATTTGTTAAACATTGAAAATATGTAACATCAGACATGTAATATACCAAGCACTATTCCTGTGTGTATTAAATATTAATCACTTCTCAAAACATTTATTTAAAATGTATATAATATTATTCTGAATCACAAATAAACTTCTGAAATTTCAATTTATTATTTATTATTATTAAAGCATAAAAATATGCATGTAGGAGAGTAGAAAGTGAAAAAACTGACCTTTAATCTGATGCAGTAAATCTGAATAGTCATTAATGATACAATATCCATGAGGAGATTACATGAGTGAGATTGAACTAGATTAGGAAGCACCAAATGAAATAATTTGTGTTCCAATTACAGTATAGTCCAATATAACTTTAGGAAATGAGAAAGTGATGAATAAATGTAACACTTTTCGTTATAATTTTCTTCCTTTCTTTTGGTGACTCATAAGCACACAGGAAAGCAACTTGGAGGACATGAGTTACCACTGAACACATTCTTGGAACATTGTATGAAAGAAACAGAGTTCTTTGTCCTTGGTAGACCCCCAAAATCTTAAAAACAATACATTCTAGAAGTTTGAGCTCTCCTAAAATCTGTATATCAAAATATCAAAAATCAGTAAGTTAATATTAGAAGTGTGAATTGAAGTCATTTCGATCCTGGATTTGGGAAGGTGCCATGCAATGTCTCCTTGTTATATATGCCACTAGAATATCCATGAAGTACAAGATGGTCTGTACCAAAGAATCCTCAATTGCCAGCTCTGTGAAGCATGAAAATACTAAACGACATCTTCACATACACACTCATTGATTAATTGTAGGACAAAGTTACATATGCAACATATACAGTTGAGATAGAATAGAAAAGCTCACTTGCTCTGTTCCCAAGCACATATTTAAAGTTATAAAACCATTGGCAGGTGAAGTCAGTACACAAAATCTGTATTATTTCTTAAATAACATGAGGACTATTTGCCAAATATTTGGCAAAAAAAAACTAAGGTAGAAAATTGCTCTTATGTGACACCAAGACAGGTTATAGATTAGTGAGATATTTTAATATTATCAAGTAAAATGCTGTTATAAAGTAAAATTGACTTACATAATTTGGAGACTAGCTTTAGTGCCTAACACTAGTGGCAATTACTTAGGGAAAATTTGATTTTTTTTCCATCTAAAATTTTGATTTTTTTTCCATCTAGACCAACAAATCAACATTAAAGATATTAAAGGTAGAAAACTAATTGAAAGTTCAGAGAAATTTTTTAAAACATAGTATTTTTTAAAACATAGTATTAATATTTTTAATATAAACAATTGTATTTGAAATGAATTAGAAAAACTATAACATGCCAGTAGAGGCAAAATTATGGACAGGCCCTTCACATTCCTCAACAAACCCAGTGTATAATAAATAAACAGATAAGAATGTTTTCTATCTGTGCACTTAGCAGACAAAGGCAACTTAAACAATAGTGGTGGAGCCTAGATTTCTGACCACATACTGTTCTACTTTAAAAAGTATGACACCAAGAAGATAAGTTTTACTATTATTTTCCTGTTAGACACAGAAATTGTCACGGCTTTTCCTACAAAAACTTGGCAACACCCTCAATTTTGAAGCTCTATATGTCTACCTAGTAATTTTACTTCCAGCCATTTATCTTAAAGTTTATTCTAAGGGACAAGATATAATTACCGCAATTGCTCCATTTAAAATGGAGAAAATGATTTATCCCAAATAAGTATATTGATTTGCATACAACTATAAAATATCTCATAAAGTTGTAAGAATATTGCTATTGGCGAATACTTACTGGATGGAGACATTTTTATAGTTCTCTAACAAAAAGGAACGTTTCAAAACACTATTGCGATAATATTCTACACAAACAAGTATACAAATAATTCAAGAAGGTAGAATTAGCCCATGGACTAATCACTTCAAACTCTTAAAATTGTAATAGAGAAGTAAAAGAACTGTATCCACAAGCAACAACTTTAATTACATTAGTGGAAGGAGAGCAGTAGATGAGAACTCCGGCAAGGCACACCACCAAAACATGGAGCATATCACCTTATAGCCAGTATTACAACACACACACGAAAAAATCAAGAGACAATACACCAATCTGCCAATATCACAGTGAACTAAAAACAGAAAAAGAACAGTCTTGGGAAACTTATGTACAGTTTGTCTCAAATGTAAATGGAAAAGGACAGAAAATGTGATGTGGAGTTTGTTTTCTCAAGTTCAGCCTCAAGGCTAACATGAGATTCTTCTATAATTCTAATGATAGTATTTGTTCTCTCTTTGCATCTCAAGGTCAGATTTCGAGGTCAAAGTTATCTTTTTTTTTTTTTTTTTTTTTTTTTTTTTAGACAGGGTCCCAATTTGTAGTTCAGGCTGGTCCTGAGCTCACCTTGTAACCCAGGCAAGCCTCGAACTCCTGCCTCTGCCTCCCGAGTGCTGGGATTACAGGCATGAGCCACCACCTTCGATATTGTTGTACGTGGTTACTGGGGATCAAACCAGGAACTTTGCACTTTTGAGGCAGGCGCTGGAACCACTGAGCTAAACCTCCGGTCCAAAAATTATCCTTTTTAATTTCATGTTTCTGATCTATTCCAAATTGTCCAATCCAACCCCTGGCCTATTTTGTATTTTTATTGTACAACATCTCACAGGTCTCAAATATAGAAAAATATAGTAAGTAAATATTGTGAAATAGAAAATACTCAAAAGGAAATGTGGTGGAGGAATGAGTAGTGAGCGGTAAAGAAAAAATATGATTGTAATAAATAAAGGGAACCAAAACTTATGCATATAGAGGGTTGGGATTGTGGGGTGGGTGGGGGAATGGGAAAAAAATGAGAATTAAATTGTGTCATATACTGGTACAACATCCTGCCCACCAAAAAAGCCCTTGTTTGGAAATTAGTAACAATGACATAGTGTGACAGCATTATTGAATAAGTGCTAAAATCTCTCTTCTTCCACAGCAGGAGAGTGGTGGCTGAATACAGGACAATCCAGAACATCTAGAAAATACATTTCCCATGTTCCCTTGTAACTCGACATAGCCATGTACCTAACTAAGTCCTCATGACCGACCTTGAGTGAAAATGCTGTTGCCTTCCGATCTTGGCTTTATATCATTTAGTATATTCTTCTGTCTATCCCCCACTTGGACTCTGCTGCTGAATTTTTTTGTCATACATCTGTTCATAAATTATAGAATGTTGTTATCTTTCTGAGCACAAAGATTGTGCCTATCACAAATTTTAGGTGATAAGATAGGGTTTACTCTATTATAGTCATTCTTTTATCATTTTAATAGAAAAATATTAAAGTACTGAAAAGTAGATTTACTCTAACTATACCTTTACATCCAGAGTACGAGGGAGTTATTGCATATAGCTGGGAAGATGTTCGTAAAATTACCATTAAAAGAATTATTTTTAAATGACATATGCATAAATATGACTTACTAAATTAATTTGGAATCATACTGCATAACAAAGGATAGTTATATATATGCAATATATGCATCTATATGTGTATTTATGAGTGCACACATGGACATATAATTATATAATCTGAAGGAAAGTAAACATAATTCATGTTATATAAAATATATGTATTTTTAATATATATGTCCATTTTCTAAAATATTTTATATTGGTTTGTATTGATATAAACTGAAAACAAATATTAAGACAAAACCCAGTAATTTAGTTTATTAACCTGTGTCTGTGCTAATTAAGAAAAGCATTTGGAAACATCATTAGCCATAGATTTACTTACACTGAAAAAAACTCTAGCTTTAGCAAAAGGTAAAAACCTATTTTGACTTAGTTCAGACTGCTTAATGCCTCTTTAAAAATTAAAACTCTTCATACATTCATGTATTTTCATAAGTAATTCCAAACCAAAGCCAAAAAAGGAGAAAAAATATGTTTTGTAAAGCCATAGTTAAAATAATCCCGATTTTATTGAACTTGAATCAAAAAGTCACTTACATTAAAGTACACTCAGATTTTTCTTGTACATTAGTCTACAGACTCTTACAAACATCCATTATTAGTTTGCTTTTTTTCTTATGTACCTCATATTTGGGAAACGCAGGCTTGTCTGTGCAAATTTAACCAACCAAGGAAAGTCACTTAACCCTGAAGAGCAAATTACAATGAACAATGTGCTAATGGGGAGTAATGATTGAGTCACACACCTTGCTTAGTGAGAAGAGTCAATTAAAACATCTAAATATAGAAAGTAGAACATAAAAGCCAGAGGCAAGTAACCCATGTAATGAAGGACACACAGCTGAGAACCACAAAGGTGCTTAGAAACGAACAGGAGAAGCTAAGAAATGATGTATTATTCAATCACTATTTAATTGGGTCCCTCACCATATACATTGCTTTGGTTTTAAAAATACAAACTTGCTCGATCCTTTTAATGACGACATGAGAAAACATCGAAATTTCCCAGCAAATTCTCTGAAACACATAGGCAGGCAGGGACTGTGTTTCTGAGTTTTAAATGCCCTGCCACGTCCTCAACATGTCTCTGCCACTGCCTTTTAAATCCAGAAAAGAGCTTATGTCCTTTAACTACTTTGTCCTATATCCACATCAGCTTGAAAACCAGCTTGAAATATTAGCAACTAAGCTTCTCACAGAGATTTGATCTGAAAACCATTTTATTTAAAATTGCCTATGTCTGATCATTGACTACGAGGGCACTGAAAACTACCTGGGTATTCCAGTAGTGCTCGGTTTGACTCAGCTACAATTCTCTGGCCAGTATGTTCAGTTAGGCCTGCTGAATGCATAAACTACTCATCTTCTGTCATGATCTGCATTCCTATCCTGTTCCATTTCCAAGGTCTCTGACTGCTGCCTAAGCTTATGGATTAGTCCTGCTGATACACTTGGAATAGCTACAAGTCTCTATGCTTACTCAGTTTTCATCTGCCATTTTTACTTTATTTGTTTGTTTATTTGTGGCAGCAGAATTTCTGTCCCCGTGATCTTACAGGCCAACTCTGGGACATAGCTCAGTCCTTCACTGAATCGGAAAGTCATACCTCATTGAGACCTGGGTCTGCTTTTCACCCATAATCTTTGGCATTCTCCATTTCTTTCTTAGATGGGCACAGACTTCATGAGTTCATAGTTACAAGTTAGAAGTGCCTCATTTATAAATTAGGTCACTTGGGTTTTCTTTCTTTTAATAGAAGACAATCTGATATTTTCCTAACATATAATCCCCTTTGTAGGATCTATATGATTATCCTGAAATTTTCATAAAGAATTCCATTCAGTTCTTTGCCGTGAGTCTCCTCTTGGATATGGCAATTGTCCAGAATGCATTTTACTTGGAACAACATGGTGACCTTTTACTGACTTATTATCCTCCTGATTTTGAGTCAATGCTCAAAAGTGAAACATTCCCATTTGCTTCCATATACATTCTTTGAAAAATGCTTTCATTACACCTTCACTGAACTTTTATTTAAAATGCTGCTTTCAACAAGTTGCACTTAAATAGCCAAGTTTTTTAAAATTTTTTTTTCATTTCCTCTCTTGACATAGAACAAGAGATCTTCATATACTCCTAAACCCCAGGCCTCTTGAACAACCTGAACATTTTTCAAAGTTCCTATCACCTCTCTTTTCAGTTTAGGACCAAAGCTTATTTTACTCTGAGTCAAAGTCTGCCTCTTTTACCCAGATAAATGAGATAGAATATTTAGTATTTTGAAGTTTGAAGTGATATAAGTTTAAAAGATACTGCACATTATTTCCATGCTTTCAATTGGCATGGACTCCCCAACCACTTCCTGTAACAGAATCTGAAAAAGTGATACTGATTTCAAGGTCTGTCATGTAAGACTATGAAGATTCTGGCTCTCTTCACGGAACCACTCAGCTTTGGAGCAGAGAGCTATCCCATTGGGTGTGTGGTTCCCTGGCACCACCGTGTTGGAGAGAATACATACAACTGCTGCAGCTGACAGCACAGAGGTGGCTCCACTTCTGCTACCAGCCCCACCCCTCCCACTGGGGAGGAGGCTTTCTAGGAAGTAGCTCTTTTCTCGCCCAAGTCAGTGGGCTATCACCTCCTTTTTTCTCGGTCCCTCACCTTTACTAACGTAGGTTAGGAAAGAGCTTCTTTTTTAAGAAGCTGTATTGTTGGCTAATTAGACAGGGCATCAACTAAAAAATCTCTAGGCCTTTATAACTTCTGTCAATTTTACATTCACACTCTTCAGTATCTTATCAGTTACAATTCACTATTTCAAACTGTTGTCAAATTGTGACACTTTTATAAAATATATCAGACAAATCAAACTCTTAGTGTTATCTACACAATAAAGTAATATAAAGTTTCCATCTCTTTATTTTGTTAGTTCTATGGTGTCAATACATACTGTAATATTATCCACCTTACATGTGTAAGAAAATGATCCTTGATTACTAATATAAGCATTAATTGAACCAATAGATAGGCAAGCGATGGAAATCTGTAGTTGAAACTGTCTTACATTACTATTTTTTGCAGCAATATGATGAGGAAGGGATCATTGCAGACAGAGAAAATGAAGTCCAAGGATTTTAACAGCCTGCTGTGAGGCTGTTACTTCCACACTGTATACCTTCCTCCAAACTTGCTGCCTTTCTCTGTTGCACGCCACCAGAAGACAACAGTGATGACCTCACACAAAATCCCAGTCAATAAATCAAGAGTCAACAAATGTAATTGACTTATGCACTCGCTGCAAGTTGGCTAAACATTTTCCCTTGAAAACTGCTGGAAGGTTGAGAACAAAAGTTATTTTCAGCATGACAACAAAGCTAAAAACATTTATATAAATAACTCAGAAGGACTCGCTCAAGGAAAATATATTTGACAAGGAAAATAACTCATCCTAAAAGAACAACATGCTACTTAATTATGAAGGAATGACTTTGAACAGATAAAAGGATAAGAAGTAATACAAAAACTGTTTACACCCTGATAGTGATATACTGCAGAGACTGGTGATAGAGAAATGTTACATAGGCTATGAATACTTGTTTACAACTAGAAATAAGACAAAAACCTATGAAATGTTGAAAAGTTTTATTCTTATTCTCCAAGAAAACTTATTTTTTTACATCATCAATACTGTTTAATTACATTTCTGCTCAAATAATCATTTAGACAGACAGACAGGTATAAACCTCAATGTATCCTCTAATTTTTTTAGTATGTATGTGTATATATATATGTGTGTGTGTGTGTGTGTGTGTGTGTGTGTGTGTGTATGTATGTATGTATGTATGTATGTATGTATGTATTTTTGCAGTACTGGGGATCAAACTCAGGCCCTTGTGCCTCCAAGGCTAGCGTGATAACACTTGAGCTAAATCCCCAGCTCTCTCCCTATCTTATTTTTGCATACAGGCATAAATGTAAATTTATAGCTCTCACCTTCTTATCTTTCTATTTTTATTTTATTTAATCCTGTTTGCTAAAATACTTAAATACATGACCTTTTATTTCCAACTTCTCTTTGCCCTTATTAGGTCAGACCTGCATAATCTTAACCTTCCTCAAGAGCCAAAATCCCATATTTTTCTTACCTTTAATTATCTCCACTTTTATCCATGTTGTGAGTTCTCAGGAGAATTTTTAAAAACAAAAATCTAGAATGTATGATAGATTTTGTGAAATAGGAAATATTCAAAGAGAATGTGGTAGGGGAAAGTAACGAGAGGAAAGAATAAGTATGATTTAAAAAGAAAAAGAAAGCACATGCATATAGGGAGAGGGGGATTGTGGGGGAATAGAGATATGAATAAAAATGCAAACTAACTCATGTCATATACTGGTACAAATTCCCCAATGTTGAGTGTGATTGTGAGCTTTATATAAAATTTACCAATATAGAATTCAATTTTTAAAAATCTCATTACCCATCATAGTATTTATTGAGACAAAATGGACTTTGCCAGGGCAGGATGTGCTGGTATAAAAATCAACAAGACTTAGTTATATCCTCAAAAAATGAACAGTCTAGTGCCTATTTAGAAGAGTGCATTATTACCATGTAAAAGTTAATACTATGAAAAAGATTAAGATGTAATATGTATATGCACTATTTTCATACTAAGAACATATTCATTATGGGTCACACACGTACATTACAAAGATAAAATCATAGTTTTCATGTTTAAAAAGTTAATAGTATAAAAAATAGTATAGGATGACATCAAAATCCAGGAGTGGAATAGAATCTATCCTTGGGAAAGTTGCCCACTATAAATTCTAAGTGATGTTCTCACCCCAACTTTAACCTACAGGATACAGTCCAGATTCCTTAATAGTCTTTACATTTATTTTCATGGGTAAGTTGTAGCTTGTCAAAACTGTATTTGAGATCTAGTTCAAGTCAATAAAAAATAGTGCTGTTTTATATTCTTCTACCAGCAGTGATTTAAACTAAAGGCATCAATTCCACTAAAAGCAACATTCAGCTATTGCATTTAATTTTTTTTTAACTTCTCAATTTTGATTGCTAGAGGTAAAGTCTTAGGTCGGTCTCACCATTTTCCAAAGTGACAGCTTGAAGTTCACACTTTGCTTGACTCATTCTCCCAAGGTGAATGATCTGAGTGTAGTTCAATTTATTGCAAGTGGCATTTATAGATGAGACCTTTAATGTCCCCCAGACAGGGAAGTGCCTCTATTTTTAACGAGTCTATGGCATTCCTTTTTCTCTCTAAATTTCCCCCTAGGTCTTCATTAATCCATTTTCACATTGGAATTGTCTTTCCTCTCCTATTTGACAATTTTGTCATAAAGTAAAGTAAATCTCTTCACTGGTTAAAAAAGAAAAAATAGTGACATTTTGGAAGAGACCCTTGCGAAGAAAGATTGTTTTTATCCCATCTCCCACAAAATTGAAGTTCATAGCAGTATAGCAGAAAGCACACAGGCTGTGAAGGTGCATAATTTTTTCTTCTCTATTTGCTGGCATTGTGACTAACCCACTCTCTACTTTTACTAATCTTCTGTTTATTCCACTGGAATAAGTGGAAATAATAATGCAGCACTACTCTGACAATCACGTAGTTTTCTTGAAAGTCAAAATTCAGATAGGCTACTCTATTATACTCTTTTCCAACAGCAAATATCCTAAAATACATAAGAAAATGCCTAAATTCTACCTTGTCGGCTTAATGATTCCTTATATGGGTGATATTTTTTCCAAATCTACTTTCAAACAACATTGATGTTTCTGTTTACTTCCTCTGATTAGAGTCGCTATCATTTGCGAGGCGCTCACGTGGAGAGTGGAGATATAGTGGCACAGGCTGAGCAGCTTATGCAAAGTTATCAATCTGGAAAACACCAGCTGAACACATCTCAATAGACTGGATACTGCCCTGATGGTGTATCTGGACATATCATAGCAACATTAAGCATTTTTATAACTGGTATATTGTCCAAAAGTGACTGCTTTTCAAGTAGTGCATTAGTTATGCTGAAAGTGATTTTCCATCTTGTATGATGAATGTTAAAGCTAATGATGGGATTGCATGTGAACCATCTAGCATAGGATTTTGTCCAAGACAGACATTTAATCAAATCTATTTATTGTTTTGTTTTGTCTGCTTGCTCAAAAAAAGTATTCATTTTATCTACCACTCCGTTCTATGCCCAAATCATGTACTTCAGACACCTTTAGCACCTATTTGTTGTTCAAGTATGTATTCACATTCAATAGCCACATAACCTTCTTTAGATTTACAAAAACAACTTGTTTAAATTTCCCTCACTGCTTTTTTTCTCCCCATTTTTGCTGTGATTGCTTTGCCTCAGGCCAGCCTTGGGCTTCTGTCTGTCATAGAGTTAATTCCCGCACTGGCATTATATACATAACTCCAACTGTTTTCTAAAACACAGAGAGCCATTCTACCCCACATTAAAATCCAGTATGTTGAGGCGCTCTGTTAATGCACTAGTCCTGTTACTATGGTCTTCACTTACCAAATAAACAGACTACGTTTTTGTTGAACAAAGGCAGGGATGAAAATAATTAAATAATATTAAAATCTTCATGTGCATTTAATTGGAAATAAAGAAAGATGGAGTGTCAGCCTGTAGCTGTCCAAGTTACCTATAGTGGCAAACTTCTAATTATTCCCATGATAGGCCACTTAGAGTAAGATGGGGCGATACCTAGCTACCTGCTTTCTCTTGTCATAGTCGATGTGTCTCAGGCTCATAATGATCTTTTGGACACTGGACAATGCCTGGACAGGCAGCAGGATCCCCTGTTGTAAGGGTCCATTAGATTTAACTCACACTTCATTCTGTTCTTCCTCCAGTAAAATGAATGTATTTGCAATCATGATAGATAGAAGATTGGCAGCTCAGTTAGCTGTTTTTTAACCCTCTTTTTGGCTTTATCAATCCATGGTTTATAATTGTATATGTTGAAATTTTGATCTGTTATTTTTTTTCTAATTGTGTCTTTCAGGTTTGCTCCTTTTCTTCTGCCACTGTTCATTAATATAGATGAATCTAGGATTACTAGCTGTACTAGCATCGCTGTCTTGATCACTTTCCCTACATCTTACCCCACTGATTGCATATGTTCTTGTCTGCCTAGTGAGAGCCTCAAATGGGCTTCAAAAGTACAGTTGCTTAAAACTCTTGGAGACATTGGCTTAGGCAGAGACTTTATGAATAAAACCTTCCTAGCACAAGAACTAGCAGAAAGAATCAACAAATGGGATCTCATCCTACTGAAAAGCTCCTGCACAGCCAAAGAAGTCACTGGCACTGCTAGAAGACAACCAACAACATGGGAAAAACTCTTTACTAGCTGTGTATCAGACAAAGGGCTATTATCTACAATATAGAAAGAACTCAAACAGATCAGCCTCCCCAAGTTTAAAGACCCAATTCAAAAATGGGCAACTGAAATGAACAGACACTTCTCAGAGGCAGAAATCAAAGCAGCCAAGAAACATGAAGAAATGCTCAATATCTCTGGTCATTCGAGAGATGCAAATGAAAACAACATTGAGATTCCACCTCACTCCACAAAGAATGGCTGCGATCACAAAGTCAACCAACGATAAATGCTGGCGTGGCTGTGGGGAGAAAGGAACCCTTCTCCACTGTTGGTGGGATTGCAGACTTGTGCAACCATTGTGGAGATCTGTGTGGAGATTTCT
>PVIC010043790.1:0-15275 GCA_004025085.1 Thryonomys swinderianus
TTTTTTTTTTTTTTTTTTTTGAGACAGGGTCTCGCTTTGTAGTTCAGGCTGGCACTGAGCTCACTATGTAGCCCAGGCAAGCCTCGAACTCAGCAATCCTCCTGTCTGCCTCCCGAGTGCTGGGATTACAGGCGTGAGCCACCACGCCCGGCAGAAATGTAACTTTTTAATGGCCAAAAAGTACCTGAAAAAATGTTCAACATTTTCTCTGGCTAGTTAGACAAAAGCAAATCAAAACAACACTGAGATTCAGTCTTACTCCAGAAAGAGTGGCTATCACTCAACCTTCGACACCAGCAGTGAACAATCACTATGGGAATCATTATTGAGAATTCTCAAAAAACTAAAAATAGGTATTCAATTTAACCCAGCCAGAGTACTTTTGTACAACTTCCTGAAAGAGTTAAAGACATGTATCACAGTGATACATGCATATCTATTTATAGCGCTTCAATTCATAATAAATAACTGATAAAAGCAGTTTATAGACCCATCAACAGATGAATGGGTGAATGAAATGTGATAAATGTACACACTGGAGTACTATTCAGCCACAAGGAAGGATGGATTGAGTTATTTTTAGGAGAATGGATGTACCCCAAGACCATAATGCTTAGTGAAATAAATGAGACCTAAAAGATTAAATGTCATATGGTTTCTGTGGTATGAGAACCTCAAAATGTAAATAATCCAAAGAGAAAAATAAAAATAGATGCTAGGAAATGGAGGGGTAGATTTGTGGAGATGGGAAGAGAATCTGAGGGTGGGAGAGATAGAAAGGAAAGGAGGAGGAGCAAAGAGAATTCAGATGCAATGTATATATGTACCAATTCCCCAAGATGAATGTAATCACTATGCATCACAAATATGGTATGTACTAATAAAAAAAGTTTAAAAATGTCACTACTTAATGGATATTTTCCTCCTCTGCCAACCATCCCTCCTAAACCTCATGTTAGATATACTCTTTAAAGTAAAACAACCAAAAATAGAGGAACATTTGAAGACATTTAGGCAAAAAGGTAAATAAATAAAGCAAAAACTTAATCCTTACGGTGAAGTTTTTCTTTTAAATGTAAGACAGTAGCTTTCATATTTTATTGAGAGACTTAAAAACTTAAAATACAATAGTTCCCTTTCTTGACAACTGTGGGCAGTATTATGATAAATGGGAGGATGTTGGTATCTTTTTGATACACTGATTTTACTCATTGCCTTTGGATATGTACTCAGTAGTGGGATTGCTGGATCATGTAGTATTTCTCTCTTAGATCCTGAGGAATCTCCATAGGTTTTGTTGGTTTATCTATGGTGCTGGTCATTGAACCTAGGGCCAGTACATGCTAGGCAAATACTCTACCATTCAGCCACAATCCTGGCCCTCCATATATATATATTTTTTTCTTTGTTTTTTGTTTCTGAGACAGGGTCTGGCTTTGTAGTTCAGGCTGGCCCTGAGCTCACTATGGTGCCCAGGCAAGCCGCCTCAAACTCAGCAATCTTCCTGTCTCTGCCTCCCGAGTGCTGGGATGACAGGCGTGAGCCACCACGTCCAGCATTGTGGTATGCGGTGTTGATTGCTGGTGGGCGTGAGTCTCCACGCCTAGCATTATATGTGGTTACCGGGGATCAAACTCAGGACCTTGCGCTTGCGAGGCAGGCGCCAGAACCACTGAGCTAACCCTCCGGCCCCCTCCATATATTTTTTTAAAGAACTACTTTTAGTAAATACTTGTTCACTGCTGGTGTTGAAGGTTGAGGAATCTCTTCTCTGTTTCTCTGAGGAAGCAGCACTTTTCTTTTCTTATTGCAGCTTCTTTCTAGCCCAAAGCCATCAGCTCACCTGACAGTCTTTTTAGAGTCTTCTCTCAAAAAGATAGGTCTCTCCCAACTAATCAGCAGTAAGATAATATGTTTGGAATTAGCACAAACATGAAGGAGAAAAACACTATTAACATTCCAGAGTAAAAAGAAATGGGGAAATGTCACATACATAGGACTAAAATCACCTTTGCCTTCTTTGCACTTTGCAATGCCAGAAAACAACTGAATCACATCTGTAGATTATTTGAGGGAAAAGGTTGTGACCATGAAATTTTACAGTGATCTAATTTTAGTTTGTGTATGAAGGTAAAATTTCAAAGACACAAAATTTAGTTTCTGGGAATCATTTTTTTAAGAGTGACATTGAGGTACCTCAACTGACAAAAACAAATTAAGACATGAAGTATAGGAAAGTCATCAAGTGTCTTAGTTACTTTTCATGTTGCTGAGACAAAATAGCCAACATCCAAAGTTAAAAGAGGAAAGGTTTATTTAACTCACAGTTTGTAGAAGTTTCAACCTGTCATTGGTGAGCATCAAAACAAAATGAAATGGCAGACATCTCACAGAGGAGAAACAGTTCATGGTGGAAAGAAGGTAGTAAAGCAATAGGAGATGGGCACAGCTCTTTCTATCCCTTTTACCTTATCCAGACTCCCAGACTGTGAACCACTCACACCCTTAGTCTTAGTGCCCTGGATCTTAACATTGAACCATGATTCAATCCTAGTGTCCCCCACTCGAAATCCGGGCACCTCTGAAAAAGCCCCACCTATCACTACATGAGATTTTGAGAGGATATCTAGACACAAGCCATAAAATCAAGTGAAAATTTAAGTGAGACTCTTCCACACAGTTATAAAAACTCTGGACCCTAAATTCAGGACTGAAGTTGGTTCAGTATGCTCTGGTGAATTCTGCAGCCAGAGTAAAGTTTTTCCGTCAGTGCTTCCATTAGCAGGATCTTTTGCTCCGTGGTACGAAGTGCATTTCTCAGGTTTCAGTCTTCTCAGGCTGGGGCACATCACGAGATTGGTGACCACGTAAAGCCTGCCTGGTGCTTTTCTGTACATCACTCAGTGCCAAATCACTTTGTTAGAACATTATATCAACAAAAATTACAGAATAAGCAAAGTTGCAGAAAAATTATGTCATTTTAATTGCTGAATAAATTGAGCAATTTTTTTGTATGTCCTCCTAATTCTTTTTCTTTTCTTTTTTTAGACAGAGTCTTTCTTTGTAGTTCAGGCTGGCCCTGAACTCATTATGTAGCCCAGGCAAGCCTCAAACTCAGCAATCCTCCTGCCTTTGCATCCCAAGTGCTGGGATTACAGGCATGAGCCACCAGCTCCAGCATTTGTGGTATGTAGTACTGATTGCTGGTGGGTGTGAGCCACCATGCCTGTATTGTTGTATGTGGGGATTGAACCAGGATGCTTGCACTTGCCAGGCAGGTACTGGAATCACTGAGCTAAATCTCTGGCCCTGTCCTCCCAATTCTTGCTGAATACTCAGTCATATTTTGAAAAATTGGCTATGAAAGACAATGACTAAGGGGTGCTATATAGTTGGCCTTCTGTGTCTGTGGGCTGCATACCTGGAGATTTAACCAACAGCAGATCAAAAATGTTGGAAGAACAGATTTGTATCTGTATTGAACATGTACAGACATTTTCTTATTTTTATTCCTTAAGCAATATAGTGTAATAATTATTTACATAGGATTTATATTGTGGTGGATTATTATAAGTAATACAAAGATGATTTAAAACATATAGGAGAATATACACATATATAAATTCTATCATTTTACATAAGGGACTTGAATGTGTGCTGATTTTGTTATAGAAGAGAATAGGTCCAGAAATCAATCCTTATGGATTCCAAGGAATGATCTTGTTAGCAATCAAGAAATATATCTTCTTAGTGTCCATTTTCGTTGGAATGATACCAGCCTTGTAGAAGTATGAGAGATCTGGCTGAGCTCAAGTGGAGTCATGTTTGGACATATCTGATAAATGCATGAGTCCACATGTATCCATCTGCCTAAGTTGGTTTTTACTGAGGAAGGAAGTGAGAAGAAAGTTTGCATGTGGGGACATGAGGTGAAGCAGAATGGGTGGGAGACAGGAGGAAGGGATGGGAAAGAAAGCCTCATTCATGCCTTTTTTATGTTTTGCCTGCCTTGTTAACTTGATTTCTGCTCTTGAAGGAGAAAGAGGCTTCAGACAAAGGAAAAGATAGATTTCAAGAAGTTAGTGAGACAAAGGTCCATGAGAGTATTGTTCTTATGCCAGATGCATCATGGGCCATGGATCCAGGAAGACAAGCATTCTTCCCATGTCAGTAAAAACCTCCACAAGGGCCACACTGTATTAACACCATGAAGATAAATGTGCACCTACCATGAAACCTCAGTGTAATGGTATGAGAAAAGTCCACTCATTAAATTGATTAATGGGATGGGCATGTTTTTGTAAGGCTAAATGAAATGAAAATGGTGGCTGGAGGGAGGATGGGATTAAACTGCCAATTGTATCATAAACATATTTGTTTTACCAGAGTGAAAATAAGAATAATGAATCTATCTTATAATGAATGCCTCTGTATTGTGCATTTGGGAGTGATTCCTTCCACACATGTCAGTATTTTCTAAAAATACTCTGACAAGAATATGGTGATCTTCTCCTAAAATTTTCAACCTTAATTCTGAAGAATCCATCGAGATTTCATTTTTTTTCATCAACAAAAGGAAAATCTTTGAGTATCCTGATGGATTAAATCCTCTTAATGCACCTAATGAGACTGTAACTAGAATCAGAAGTGTTAAAATTGATTGCCATTTGAAAGGAAATCTACTTCAGATAAAAACTTCATTTTAAATGAAGTTTTTTTTTCTCCTCCCCTATATGTGCTGCAGAATTAAACCCAGGGCCGTATGCATGCTGAAGAAGCCCTCTACTACCAAGCTGTGCTCCAGCCCTTAAATGAACATTTTGAATAATTGTGCATTCACAACATGTTTGTAGTCATTTTGTTTTTCACCAAGCCTCTCATGGCCAAAGTAACAGCTGGATATATGAATCGTCTAGGAAGCATTTGCTCAAAATACTCAGGGTTGCTTAATGTCTCCTTGTCACACTCTTGAATCTGATTTTACCCAGATGCGGGGTTTAAAACCCTACCCAGAAAAATGTGTGTAGCCAGACAACACATTGTTGAAAGCAATTATCCCTTTGAAAATGTCTCAGTTGCATGGCTTAGCCTTCACAGTACTACTGCCTTTCTGTCTAGTTTCATTTCTCTGGGATCGACCCTCTGCTGCGCTAACATGGATCTGTTTTTTGGCTCTTTGCTCTACTGGCACTTCAGCTTTGTTTTAAAACCACGTTATATGGTTGGGGTTGGTTATGTCAGTCTTGTGATGGGGGCTGTAATCCTGTGATGCCTAGTGTTCCATTTTGTAGGATGCTCATAAGAATGGAATGTAGTAAAAGCTCTTCTTTTTGAATCTTGTTCCTTGAATTGTTCTAGGTAATATGAATTTCATGTGAAACTTTAAAAAATTTCAATCATTGGTATAAATGAGTTAATCTTAGCTATTGTAGTCTTATCTGGGTATTAGTTACCTCTAAGTATAAAATATACGTAGAGAAGCTACCTCCTCTATTAATTAGGATGAGCACTAGTATCGGGAGTCAGTTTTCTCTCTCATCTGTAGGTGATAAGGGCCTAGCATCTTAATATAGATTACTTTCAACATCATATTTCTGCAGAATGTTGATATAAGAGTTATAAAATTAGCCGGGCGTGGTGGCTCACACCTGTAGTCCCAGCACTCAGGAGGCAGAGACAGGAGGATTGCTGAGTTTGAGGCTTGCCTGGGCTACATAGTGAGCTCAGGGCCAGCCTGAACTACAAAGCGAGACCCTGTCTCAAAAAAAAAAAAAAAAAGAGTTATAAAGTTATCCAGAGAAAATGTAAAATTGAGAGTAAACATGACATTTTAGGATAATAATTATGATGATATTATTTTACCAGAATCATTAGGTTTCCTTTATTATCTCTAAAATACATTTACATTCCAATTTTAATAAAAAATAATTTATCAATTACAGGATACCCTTATCCAATTATAAAATATTAAAGATCAGAAGTAAATTTTTATCTAAATTTTAAGTAGAATGAACTCTTTGATAGATGTACATGGTAGTTTATTACTAAACAGTTGTTTTAGTTACTTTCTCAGTGTGGGACAACATATCTGACAACCACAGATTAAGGAAGCGAAGTTTATTTTGGCGCGTGGCTACAGTCTGTGGTTGGCCTGATCCAGGGCAAAACAACAGGGCTGGTGAAGGAGACAGGATCCCACTTAGGTCCCTGGGTCAAATAGCCCAAGCAGCCTGCCACAACTTTTCCAAGGCCTGGTGTAGCTTTCCTGGTGCACATGCCACCTGCCCTGGCCTGAGGTTGCGCTGTGAGTGCAGCTCACCCCATTTTCTGTTATGACCAAGATAGGTGTCCCAGGATGAGGTGACACTGCTCAATCCCATTGCTGTCATATTAGAACAGGCATCCTTGTCCCTGGTGTAATAGCTCTTACCAGGCATCAATACCCCCTAAATATGTAAAAAACTTGTAGAGGATTCTTTAAAGTCTAGCCTCTGTCTATAGGGACTGAAAAGCACATCCTATTTTAGGTAGATAAACTTAAGGCTGCAATGATTGTTAGACTATCAGAATAAGCCAGAAGCACAAATCAAACCGGCATTAGAGACGCAACACCAGGAGGCCCAGGGCTGGACAGGCTAGAGACCCAACCAGGTCATAGCAGATGCTCCCTAGATAGCTGCAGAGGGGTGATGTGGAATGCTCCCCAAGGTGGACTGGATGATCTGTATCTTCAGGATGTGGCCCAGTGGAGGGGAATGTTCATCCCCTGCCCCTGTCAGCCACAGCCTGAGCTATAGGTGAAGGTGGAAGAGACGGAAATGGCTGGGCTCCAGCCAGTGGCACCAAATCACTGAGTCACATCTGCCCTCCTATTCCACCACCTCAGCAGAAACACACAAGACAGGCTTCCCCTCTCAAGCTGGGAAGAAGGAGGTTCTGGCAGGAATCTGAACCTTTGTTGGTCTGAAAGTTTGAGCACAATTGGACTTTGTCATTGCACCAGTACCAGCACACATGTGGGCCACACCAGGAGGCCACTCCCTTTCCCACTGGGCAGAGGCATCGTGACTGTCCCCGAGCCCTGAGAAAACTCCTCCAGCTCCCATCGATCCTTCTCTACCCTTGGGCTCCTGGCCTTCCTACTGATCACTACAAGAAAAGTTAAAGAATTTGGGTTTTCTAGATGAATGCCTTCACGAGAAAACAGAAGGGCCACGAAAGGGATTTAGGGGAGAGAGGAAGGGAAGAAAAAGGTTCCTTCTTGGTTTAAATTGGGATTCCACCAGGTCCCAAGGATAATATCAAAGCAGCTGAGTGTCCTGTCCCCTTGTTATGACATGATCCCAGAGAGGGACGCATGGCAGCAGGTGGACTGAGCTAGTGCTCCTCAGTTTTGTGTATGACAGGTGGTGGGAAGAGTTAAAAGAGCAGTTTGGAGGATCTCCTTTAACTGGATTCTTTCAAACCCAAAATACACATGTTTTAAGGAGGTTGCTTCTTTGGATGTTCTCTCTCAAGACCGGGCTCACCCCTGTGCTTCAGGACTGGCTTTCCCAGTTGGGTCTGTCCGGTGGCTCCCTGGTCAGCATACTGTAGCTCCCTCTGGGCCAGAAGCGGGATATGCTGACCTGAGAGAACCAAACGAGGCCGCTCCGCACGGTGCAGTGTTCCTCTCAACACTTCTTTTCACTCCTGGTTAGAGGGGCCCAGCCTCTTATCTTTAGTATTTTCATGGAGACCTCAGTCTTCTAGGCACTTCTAGGAGAGCCTCTCACCCCTGAAAAGGAAAAACCCCAAAGCAATCAAGATTTGTAGAGACAGAGAAAGAGGGGAAGAGAGAAAGAGACTGAGAGAATAGGGACAAGGAGCAGAGAGGAGAGAGAGGAAAAAGAAAAGAAGAGAGACTAGAGAGCAGGGGTAAAAGAGAAGAGACAGGAGAAAGAGGAAAAACAGGCTCTGTATCAAAGATCAAGGGTTGGGGGAGTGAGGAGAAAGAAAAGCATTTAGAAAAAAAAAAAATCCCTCTTTCCGGAAGTCCTAATCGTGATGCCTCTTTTTACCTCTTGCCATAAACTCACTGAGAGAAATGTCACTGGACAGGGTCCGGGAAGCTCGGGAAGCAGCACTGAGGCACCTCACCCGCCCTACCGGTAGGACAGGTTACAGGATTGCTGACTCCAGCCACAGAAAAGAATTTTCATGTCAGTAAGAAGCATACAGGGTTGTATTCGGTGGAAATTTTAAAGTCCCAGGGAAAGACATGGAGTTCAAATTTGCAGGTGGGATAGGCATTTCATAGTGTGGGGCTGGAGAAATTTGTGGAAGATCTGGGAGTCAGAAACTGTAACCTGTGAATCTGTGGAAAGGGGATTCAATTTACAGATGAAAGGTGACAGCTGTTTCTGTGGGAGGAGGGTGACAGGAGCAGTAGGTGACAGAGTGCTGCCCACCCACAAGGTGAAAACAGGTGGTCTGTTCACAAATGAAAGTAAAAAAAAAATCCATTTACACGCTGATTGTATCATAGGGGTCAAAAGAAAAATTTTTGAAAACTGGGCTTGTGATGTGAAGCTGCAGTTCCTACGTTTAAAATTATGATTTTCCTGGTCTCCTTTTTTTTTTTTTTTTTTTGAGACAGGGTCTCGCTTTGTAGTCCAGGCTGGCTCTGAGCTCACTATGTAGCTTAGGCAAGCTTTGAACTCAGCAATCCTCCTGTCTCTGCCTCCCGAGTGCTGGGATGACAGGCGGGAGCCACCACGCCCGGCACTGTGGTATGTGGTATTGATGGCTGGTGGGCGTGAGTCTCCATGCCCAGCATTGTATGTGGTTACCGGGGATCGAACCCAGGACCTTGCGTTTGCAAGGTAGGCGCCGGAACCACTGAGCTAACCCTCCGGCCCCTGGTCTCCTTTTTTAATCTACGTTTTTTTCCTGTCCCACCTCAGCTCTAAAGCAATGACTCCACAGAGGAGAAGGCTTCAGTGCCCACCGCCCATAAAGACGCCCCCCCCCAAGCCTTCCCATGTAAACAGGAAACAGCTCGCCGGAAGCTGGTCCTCACAGCTCCAGGGCTCTCTGGCTCCTCCACTCAGATTGTTTTATTGGCTTCACACATACGAATTCTGATGCTGTTGAGAGGATAACAATGGAGTTTTTGCCCTTTAGTTCTCTATAAGAAAGCCCCTACAGACGCCAAGGTTTAATGGCTTAGGGGGGGTCATTAATGTTTTTCCCCTTTCCTATCTTATTCTGATCAGTGATGCAGCATATTTAAGGTATGTAGTTTCCAGGACCAAATCACATGGTTTTCTGTCTTCCCTTTGCCATTCACTATTGTACATGCGTTTGTTTCCTCATCTGTATAAAGACAATACTTATACACAAGTGTTTTACAAGGGCTGTGTTAATCACTGGCTGCAACACTATCTGGATAATGTTTTGCAAGGACCGATTTGACCTGTGAAAGTTGCAGCTAAAAACTCTCAATTCCCCTTTGTGGGCAGCTTGCTAAGCCCCTCCCTCGAGCTACTTCCCCTGTCAGGTTCAAACTCTGTTTCAAAAGCTCTGCTCTTGAGTTACCAACACCCTTGAGACATAATATCTAATGCTCGACCACGACAGACCGGTAGAGAACTAGGACCCCCGGACAGTGTCTTCTTTTGGCCTCTGGTATTGTTAATACCCAGCCCCAGGAAACCACAAAACCCAGCTCCCCCAGCCTGTGTGCCGTCTGTGGGTTTCCCCTCCAACTCCAGCCTTTCTCTCAGTTGCAATCCCTCTGTGTCACATGACATAGCAGCTTTCTCTAGTTTGGGGGCTAAAACTGGAAAATCCTGCATTTCCAGGTAATACTGTGTTTTGTCTGGCCCACCAAAAAGCATACTTAATATCAGATAAATTTGAAATACTCTGGTCTGTGCTAAGTATTCAAGAAATGTTATTTTTAAAAGAGGTTTTGTATTCCCAATCTTTGTAAAACTATGTGAACATAAATGTTGCAAGTCTATTTTTGATAGTAAATCATACCATTTTAGGTGATCAATCCTTTGACTGCCTAAAAAGGGGATGTTGAAGGCTAACGAAAAAAGATAACACAAACTTGAATAATTTCAAATATGGGGGGAAGTCAGTGCCTCAGAGTAGGCAAAAACACTCTGAGCTTGCCACCTTTTATTGTGTGGATTCGCAGGGAATAGCAGAGGACTCAGGGCTAAGATGATCCTAAATTCACCAGGATTTTATAATCCAAAGGAGTAACAGATGTCTCAGTAGGGCAGTGATAATCCTGAGTTAATGATTTTATGCTGATGTAATCTTACCCTTGAGCGTCACAACATCATGGGATCGCTGAGCCCTCTGAATGGCTACTAATCCATTTTTTTAGATTAAACCACATTTTTTAATAGTTCCAACTATTTAAGATTTATAGTAAAGCTAAACTTAGGTTTTATCTTAGGTGATTTTATTATTTTCCAGTGCACAATCTGAAATAAATCAGAGTGGAAAATATAGTATGTATTTCTAAAATACAGTTTATTATTTCTGAATATAGATCTAATTCATACACTTTTCATTGTGAAAAACTTTAAATTTAGATTGGAATAAATCTTTGTGCATCCATTGCCAGCTTCAAATCCATATTATCTACTCTCTAAATGATAGGGACTCTTTCTCAAAAATATAATAACATCATTATCATAGATTAAAAAATCAATACTTCTTTAATATCCACTACACAGGAAATTTCCAAATGTCTCCAACAATCTCAGAAATTTTCAAAATTTGACTTCTTCAGAACAGAAACAAAATCATCTGTTTATTGTACTTCATCAATATTTTACAGCATTTTGATCTATAAATTCTTTTATCTCTTTTTTTCTTACTGTGTAATTGTTGAAGATGGCAGTCAGTCCTAGAGTTTTTAGACTCTGACTTTTGCTGAACAGATTTCAGTTTTGTTTAGTGTGTTATATATATATAAAACACACATATAATATATAGTAAAAGCAATAGAAAGGAAGTTTGTAGTAATAAATGTGAAATTAGAAAATAAAATTGTCAACCTATACATGAATATATATTTATATTCACCCTTATTATATATATGTGCTTGTGTATGCTATTGAATTTGGTAGCTAGTCTTTTACTCCCATGCTCTAGATTGAACACAGGCTTTGTGCATACTAGACAGGTACTTTACCAATTAGCTACATCCCCAGACCATTTTGTTAGTAATTTGTTGAAAATTTTTGCATCTATGTTCATCAGATGTATTGCCTATAGAAGTGTTTTTTTTCTTCAATAGTTTTGAAGTGTTTGAGAAGAATTGATCTTAATTCTTTAAATGTTCATTAGAATTCAAGAATCAACCTGGGCTTTTGTTTGTTGGGAGTTTTTTTTATTATAAATTCCATCTTCTAAGTACTTATATGTTGGTTCAGACTTTGTATTTCTTTATGATTCAGCCCTGGTAGATCATAAGTATCTAGAAATTCATATATCTTCTTCTACATTGTCTAGTTTTTGAGTATATTGGACCTCTTATGATGCTTTCCATCTATGGTATCAGTTGTAATATTTATAATTTTGCTTGAGTCATTTTTTTCTTAGACTAGCTAAGCTAATCTTGTTGATCTTTTGAAAAATCAACTCCAGAAAAATAAGTTCATTGACTTTTGAACTTATGTTTCTGTGCTTTGTTTCGTTTATTTCTGCTGTAATCTTTATTTCCTTCTTTTTTTCTGACCTTATGCTGTTTGTTCTTCTTTTTCTAGTTATGTGAAATATAAAGTTAGTTTATTTGAGAATTTTGTTTTCTTATTTAGGATTTATCATTACAAATTTCCTTGGAATTGCTTTTGCTATAAGCTTTGGAAAGCTTATTTTTGTTTTAAAACACCTAATTTTCTGTTCAGTTTCTTATTCAACCCATTGATTGTTCAAAACTATGTTGTTTGATTTCAATACATTGTAAAATTTTCAATTCTCCTGTTGGAATTGATTTTTACTTACCTTCCTTTGTTGTTGGAAAAAAGCAATTTCAAAGTTTTTAAAAATTCGTCTGATGGACTGGAGATTTAGCTCAGTGGTTCCAGCACCTGCCTAGCAAGCGCGAGGTTCCTGGTTCAATCCCCGGTAACCACATACAGCAATACTGGGCATGGTGACTTGTGCCCACCAGCAATTATTACCACATATCACAATGCCAGGTATGGTGGTTCATGCCTGTAATCCCAGCACTCAGAAGGCAGAGACAGGAAGATTGCTGAGTTCAAGGCTTGCCTGGGATACATACTGAGTTCAGAGCCAGCCTGAACTACAAAGCAAGACCCTGTCTCAAAAAGAAAAAAAAATCATCTGGTGACATAACACATGATACATTCAAGAGAATACTTTTTTTTTGTATGTTAACTGTCTTGTATTTTTGTATTTTTATTTTTTAGAATCTTTATTGGCACATTGCATATACACATCATGATCACACTCAATATTGAGAATTTGTACCAGCATATGAAACAATTTAATTCTTATTTTTCCCATTCCCCACCCCACAACCCCCTGCTCCCTAAATACATAAGCTGTTTCCCTTTTTTAAAATTATAATCACTTTTTTCTTTACCCCTCATTACTGACCCCTCCACCACATTTCCCTTTGAATATTTTCTATTTCACAATATCTATCATACATTCTAGAACTCATTAACATCTTTAGTTTTTCATACCAGAGAACAGATATGATATTTACACATTTGTGACCTATTTATTTCACTTATGAGTATGTCCTGAAGGCATGCCCTTTTGAGTATAAATGACTCAAACTTATCATTCTTTAAGTCAGAGTAATACAAGAGCATACTTTATGTGCATTAGAGAAAAATATTTATTCTATTGCTGCTGAGTGAATATTCTATACCTGTCCATCAGATATAGATTTGCTCTACAGTTTCATTCACATCTGCTCTTCATGGATTTTCTGTCTGGTTGTTCTTTTCTTTGAAAGCAACATATGGATTTTTCCTACTTGGTCTGGTGGTGTGGCACAGAACTTGCTCAGCGTGTGTGAAGGCCTGAGGCACGGAGAAAAACTAAAAAGCTTCCTATTATTATTGTATCACTATGCTTCCCTTTAGTTCTGTCAGTGTTTGTTTTATATATTTTGGTGCTCTCATGTTGGGTGCATATATGTTTATAATTGTTGTTTCTACCCTCAAGGGTTATAATTTCTTGTTCTCCCTGTTGTTCTGACAACTAGGAATTTTCTGGAGCAGCAGGACTCAAGCTTTTCTTTCCTCAATATTCCCTACACATTTAGAGAATACTAGTTCTGATGTAGTCAAAGCATACAATGTCTTTCTGCTCTTCTCTCATTGCTGAGATGAAATACCTGGCACCCAAAGTTAAAGGGGGAGGTATATTTAGCTCACAGTTTTCAGTCCATTATTGGCTGGCTCTAAGGCAGAGGGACAAATGGCAGCAGATCATGGCAGGCAGATCTTAGTAAAATGACAAGGGACCACACAAGCCTTTTTCTGTTCCATATATTGTGTTCAAGCTACTGAGATTAGGGTAGTGCCAAATTGATCAGTGGACTGATTTAGTGATCACCCACATGTAATCCCTGCACTTTTTGTTTTTTTTTAGACAGGGTCTCACTTTGTAGTTCACACTGACCCTGAGCTCACTGTGTAGCCGCGAACTCAGCAGTCCTGTCTCTGCTATCCTAGTGCTGGGATTATAGGTGTGAGCCACCACACGGGGCACTGTGGTATTTGATATTGATTGCTGGTGGTGTGAGTCACCACGCCCAGCCGGGTTCGAACTCATGGCCTTGGGCTTGTGAGGCAGGAGCCGGAACTACTGAGCTAAATCTCTGGCCCAATCTTAGCACTCTTTTTTTTTTTTTTGAGACAGGGTCTCGCTTTGTAGTTCAGGCTGGCCCTGAGCTCACTATGTAGCCCAGGCAAGCCCCGAACTCAGCAATCCTCCTGTCCCTGCCTCCCGAGTGCTGGGATTACAGGCGTGAGCCACCACGTCCTGCATTGTGGTATGCGGTGTTGATTGTTGGTGGGCGTGTCTCCACGCCCAGCATTATATGTGGTTACGGGGATGGAACTCAGGACTTTGCGCTTGCCAGGCAGGCGCTGGAACCACTGAGCTAACCCTCCGGCCCCCAATCTTAGCACTCTTAATCTTAGCACTGCACTATGAATCAGTCACACACTCTAGATCCAGCTGCCTCTGGGAAAAGCCTCACCTATGATTGCCTGAGGTTTTGGGGAGACATCTAAATACAAGCCACAACAGTTAGAGACTGTCACAGAGTCAGGGCAGAATCCTGCACACTTATCTGCTACTCTTTCTTTTTTTATTTTTTAATATATTTTTTGAACACTTTTAAAATTTTTATTTTTTTAATTGAATTCTTTATTGGTACATTTTATATATAGCTCACAATCACGCACAACATTGTGGAATTTGTACCAATATATAACACAAGTTAATTCTCATTTTTACCCACATCCCTACCCACCCACCCCCTATATACATGCTCTTTAATTTTCTTTTAAACTCATATTTATTCCTTCCCCTCATTATGTTTCCACACCAAATTCCCTATGGAAATTGCCTATTTTACATAAACTATCATACATTGTAGAACTCATTTACATTTACAGGTGCTCATATCAAAGAAAACACCCGGTATTTGCATATCTGTAATCTATTTATTTTACTTATTTGCTATTCGTTTTTTTTTTTTTTTTTTTAAAGACAGGGTCTCGCTTTGTAGTTCAGGCTGGCCCTGAGCTCACTATGTAGCCCAGGCAAGCCTCGAACTCAGCAATCCTCCTGTCTACTGCCTCCCAAGTGCTGGGATTACAGGAGTGCTGGGATTACATGTGTGAGCCACCACGCCCAGTTTATCTGCTATTCTTAAGAAGCATACTTTGTGTTTTCTACTGGGACAGTTGAAAAGCTACTCATCAGCTATTTTTGCTATGAACCATGACTCTTCCTTTGGGCCTACAGATGCTCAATAATGATACATAGGGCCGGAGGGGTTAGCTCAGTGGTTCCGGCGCCTGCCTCGTAAGCGTAAGAACCTGAGTTCGATCCCCGGTTACCACATATAATGCTGGGCGTGGTGGCTCACGCCTGTAATCCCAGCACTCGGGAGGCAGAGACGGGAGGATTGCTGAGTTCGCGGCGGCTTGCCTGGGCACCATAGTGAGCTCAGGGCCAGCCTGAACTACAAAGCAAGACCCTGTCTCCAAAAA
>PVIC010043791.1:0-15280 GCA_004025085.1 Thryonomys swinderianus
CTCAGTGCTAGAGAAGATTCTCTACATTGCAGATTTCTTTCCCAACTAAAACTCTTCAGTGACTTTCTTCATTTGCTTATTCATAAAAGGTAAATGTCAGAAATCTTTTTAGAGTACTGTTCTGATTTTGAACTGTATAAAATTCTCCCCAAACAGCATGCTGTCTTCTTACATCTCAACTTAAAATGTGCTTAGCATGTAGTAGTTCTCTTGATTAAATTTTTGAATTAATTAACTAGGTAATTAATAGTAATGTGTGGCCTCTGGGAAGTGCTTAGTATTGAGAGCACCTATTATTATTTTTCACTTCACCTGTAAATTACCAATCCTGTTATTACACTGATGTTGGTTTATTCGAGGGCTAGAATCCTCTTGTTCTGAAATATTTGTTCTCCAAGGTAAAAATCACCCTGAGAGGCATGGTACAATTACTCCTAGAAAAAATGACACTAGGTCCTATGGTCAGTGGTCATAAAGGGAAGCATCAGCCCGGAGAATCTCAGTGCTGGTCTGAGGAGCACCGCTGTCATGACTTCTTTTTCATCTGCAGAAACAGTGGATATGTTACCTATGAGGGGGGACAGCCTCTCTGGAACAGGTGGCTGAATGTACGTACAGTACAAGTTCACTGTTACCAGGGTAGGCTGAGACATTTAGCTGTAGGTGTGAGGGAAAGAGATGTGTCTTGTTGACTGAGAAGTGAGACATCTGGCTTGTCTAGGGAAGAACTAGTAGAGGAAGCTTAGGGGAAAAGAAGCCACTTGGGACGCTCAGCAGGCACTGGGGTGGGTGGGGCCAGCACTGGGCAGGAGGTTGCATTCCAGTCGGATCCACCATGAACTGCTCCTGGCTGTGTGCTGTACTTTTGGCTAAAACTCATGTTTCTCAGGGTTTGTCCATGGTATGTTGGGGGAAATGACTATTAAATCAGATTAGTTGTGCTTGACTGCATTATAATCTATAAAGCTATGACACACAACTGGGTAGTTAATACTTATAAATTATAATTATAAAAGTTTGTAGAATTTGTTCTTGTGGGATTTTAAAACTGCTATTAGGAAACATAAATGCTGAGATAAATTAATTTTGTTATTGAAAAAGTCAGTATGAAGTTGATTGTGAAGAAATTTGATCACTGTATTATGCCTGGTTTCTGTTTTTACATGGATGGTGAGTAAGCTTTGCCTTATTATTATGTTTTAAAAGTCTTTCTAGAACTGGGAGTATAGCTCAGTGGTAGAGCATTTACAGTGTGCATGAAGTCCTGAGTTTGAATCCCAGTACTTCCAAAAAAAAAAAGTTTTCAAAAAGAATGTTGTATATTTGAAATTTTGTTTTAAAGTCTCAAGTATAATTATTTTTGGAGGGTTCAAGGCTAAACTAGTTTTAAAAGGCAGTACTTAGTCTCTTCTCTCTTTCCTGTTCTGGGGATTGAACCAAGGCCCATCACACTGAATTATATCCCCAGACTTTTTAAATTTTTAGGCAGAGTTTTGCAAAGTTGCTGAATTGGCCAGGCTGGGCTTGAACTTGTGGGTCTCCTGCTTTAACCTCTGAGAGACCTGGGATTAGAGGCTTTCTCTTATAAAATTTTTAAAAAACTGTAACATTAAAACTTAAGGCTCATTGCTTATTTTTTCTCACTACAACAGATGAACTTAATAAAGAAAGGAAGGTGAGTATGATGAACTAAGCATATTTTTCTTTGAAAGAAAAGAGCACAAGGACCTATTCCTGTAAAACACAGGGCTCCATTTTCACATCTCCATCTATTTTGTACTTGTGATTGGCAAAGGACTGAATAAATCCCCACAAGGTCCGATTACGGCGAATTCTTGGACAAATGCTTATCTCTAATTAATAGTATTTTCATCCACGCTAATTTTGTGGTTGTATGACATAGCTTTGCAAATCGTATCAGGCCCTGGTAAAACTGAACTGATTTAATACAATGATTTCCCCAGTGAATTTGGGGATAGTCCCAAGGATGGAATCCAGAGTCAGCTGATGTTATTTGGGAAAATGGTTTTTACGGTCAATCCAGGAACATGTCATCAGATTCCTTGCACAGATTTGTTTCTGGGAGATGGAAACTGATCCCTTACTGTGATTAACCTTTGGCTCTAAAAGTTCTTGAAATTCTGCGTCTGTTTCTGGACAGAAGGAAACGGTGAGGTGTCAGAGTCCCTGCAGCCCTTTCAGTCACCTCTTCCCCTCTAGGAGCAGAACAGATGCAACTCAGTTTATGCTTTATGCTGGTTCATTTTTTCTCCTTAGGTTTCCGTTTTATGTGTAACCAGCAGAAACAGGTCATTTTACATCCTGCAGGCAAAGATGAATTCCCACTCGTTCCCACGAGCCTCGCAGGCATCACAGGCCCTGTCCACCGAGCTCTGCTGTGCACACTGCAAGCCCAGGGCCGGCCCACGGGCCCAGGCTTCACGGAAGGAGCAGCTGCCCCAGCCCTAGGCTCTGGTGAGGGCATTTTGTCTCAGAAACTATAGGTGAAAGGTCTCGCACTAAAAACTATCGTCGTGATATTTTTTTCCCCCACCTATTCCTTCAGCTGACTAGAGCCTGAGGAAAAGAATGCAGAGAACTTGATTCTCTCCCCCTGAAGACCTGTGAACTTGCACTCTGGACCAGTAGTTAACTGGGAGCTGGAAGCCTTCGCTGCTCACTTCTTCCCGCACTGTCTCCCGCTTAGCGAGCTCTGAGGGAGAAGCTCTTCCTCTCACCGTTCTTGTACTTCACCCTCAGTCTCCCAGTTAAAGCGGGGTTTAAAGGTTTTTTTGTTTTGTTTTGTTTTTAGTTTGTAGCCAAGTCATGTGGAGGTGTTTGTTCCCTAGTGATTGCTAAGCTGAAGTCTAATTTTATTTTCATTTTCAAGAACTGCTTAGATGTGTGAAATTAGGTTTTCACGAGTAAAAAGTAATTATACAGTCACATTACAGTATGTTTGATTTATTTTGAAAGAATTATGAATAGAAAAATCTGGATAGCACCTTGCTGTTGTTCTGCTAAATTACTTAATATTTACTTCCAAAAAGCTCTTTTCGAGTTTTGAATATCCCTGTGTGGATAATAGGTGATATATAAAGGTTTTCTAGAATCTTAAATGTAAATTATACTACATTATGTTCTTCCGAGAAATCTGCTGTAGACTAGCCTTTGCATGTTCTTAATGATAAACTCATCTCTTTGTCAGATCTTTCCTCTAATTGAAGACTTTGTTTGGTGGTGGGACTGCTGGAGATCGAAAACATGGGTTGCACGTGTGTTAAGTGCACACTGCCACTCCGCTCAGTCTCCAGCCCCTAGAGACACCTTCCAAAAAGTGTAACAGTATCTGCCTCTTTGTTGAGTGAATCAGCAGATGAAGATTTTGAAGGAAGATGACATCCATCCTTTGTCAACTTCTGTAATATGGCTTTGGACCGGATTGCTTTTGGCCCCACCAGAGTGTTTATAATCCCTAGAGGGGTCTTTCGAGTTTGGCAAGTTCCTCCTGTGAGTGGAATGACATTCTTATTGCGGTGGTTAGGGGGAGTATCCCGATACAATTTGCTCAGTTTGGACATTGTCAGGGGTGCTAAGGGCTTTGCTTTTGAGACCAAGTAAATCACTCAGCTTAGTAAACCCGAGGGGGTCAGAAAGAGAAAGTCACTCCAAGCCCCACAAGAAAAACAGGGACATTTAAGGAGAACGCAACTACCCCTTCCCTCTGTCTTTTTATGTAATTCCAGCACCATAAATCTTTTTCCATTTGGATGGTTTCACTATCCCAAACGTAGAAATTTTGGCTAAGGGCTACTGATTCAACCCGAGGAAGCCAGAGGAGGCAAATGCAGGCTTGAGTCTCCCTCTGGTGGACAGTTACGACAATCCCACGGCTTTTAGGTACCCTAAGGGATGAGTTTTTAGAAAGAATTGTCAGTATTTCCAAGGGCAGATCAGAAAATGCAGTGTAGATTTAAATTGGAAAATGTTACCTTGAAAGAAACACCGCAGTTAACCTGCCTCAAAATCTCCCCCCTCACTTCAAATACGTTTACTCTATTGTTTTTGTCACTTTCTGAAGCAGTTCTGGAACTCCTCTTTTGTGAATGTCTTTTATGACGCGTGATGAAAAAAAACAGTAAACGGTGTTGGAAAGTGTCATCAAATGGAAAGACAGTGTCATAAAAAATTATAGTTTGGGGCCGGAGGGTTAGCTCAGTGGTTCTGGCGCCTGCCTCACAAGTGCAAGGACCTGAGTTCGATCCCTGGTAACCACATATAATGCTGGGCGTGGGAACCATAGTAAGCTCAGGGCCAGCCTGAACTACAAAGCGAGACCCTGTCTCCAAAAAGCAAAAAAAAAAAAAAAAAAAAAAAAATTATAGTTTGTCCTCATTCATCTTACTCACTGGATCTGACACTTCCCTAAAGTCAAATGATCATAAAAGGTAAATGTTTTGATTTGATTTTAGACATTGAGCAAACCACAACATGCAATTAAACACATGAAAAACGACTTCAGAACTGCTTCAGAAAGTGGCAAGAAGCTGGACATGGTACACACTGGAATCCCAGCACTCAGGAGGCTGAGGCAGGAGGGTTGCCATCAGTTCAAGGACAGTCTGGACTACATAGCAAGTTCAAGGGTAACCTAACTGCATAGTGAGACCATGATTCCCCCACCCTTACCCTCAGAAAGTGGCAGAAGCAAAGGGATGAGTGTATTAAAGGGTGAGAGAGTATTCTGAGGGGAATTAAAGGTAATGTATCTTTTACTATAATAAAATTTTAAATGCTCTCTATATTTTTTTGATTGTGGTTGTGGTTTGTGATCCATACACTCTTATAATAGGCCTCATTCATTAGTTGTTCTATACACTAATTAAAATTATTCTCTATAATCTTCTATTTTAATTCAAAGAATTTACCCTCACTTTGAAAGTCTAAATAAATAGTTCCCTGGTGCAAAGCAGCCTACAGAATCCCCTACCCCACTCTCAAGACAAATGAAAGAAGGAAACTCTCTGTCCCTATTTCCATTCTAGTAGAGAAGACCAAAGCACAGATTATTTAAGATTTCTCATTTGAAATAAACTGCTGGGCAAGACTGCACTGGAAAGTCTTCCTCACCTAAACCCAGAGATTTAACTTGGGCTGTAATGTAACCGTGGCAGTTCTTGGTAGGTCAGTTTCTGGGGAGCACATCAGTCAGTGGCTTCTTCTGGGGCATTATTTCCCAGGTAGCACCAACCTCTTGGAGACTCTGGTGCTTAGAGTCCCGTGGACAGTGCCTTAATTCCTCCCTCAGAAGTGAGAAGACAGAAATGCCTCTGTTTCTGCAGCTCTGATTTCTGTGCCGAGGCTACCACCTCAGTGGACCATCTGGTGTGCTGAGGCTGGGGTTGGAGCAGGACCTCACACTTTTCTGCCAGGGGGTCTTCCCAGGAACAGAAGTACAGCCACACCCTAATTTGTCTCCATGTAGTTTGGTCTTTGGACATTTGTAAAGTGCAACGTATTTTATTACTTCCTTTAACTAGACTAACTCTGTCACCTACTTATCATGAGTCATGATCTGACTTACCATGGAGCTAGGTTTTAATAAATGTCCTTTTTGATACTTAGCTGTGTCTAGAATCTGGTACCATTTTTTTAATTTTTAAAATTAACATGCAGTCAAATTGACTTTTTTTTGCAAAAGCTTCAGATCTACAGGTTTTAATAAGTATAATAAATTCTTATAACAAAGTTCCCAGTCAGGATCCAGGAACGTGTGCCCAAATGCTGGCTGATGCTACCTCTCTGTTGTCATATCTTGTACCTTTGTCAACCACTGATCTGTTTCAGTCCCTCCAGTTTTGCCTTTTCCATAACATCATACATAAATGACAGTATATAGTTTGCAACATTTTGAGACTGGGTGATTTCAATAGGATGCTTTGACATTTATTCACATTGTTATGTGTATCTGTTATGGACTGGATGTTTGTATTGAGTCTCAATCTTAACCGCCATGTGGTAATATTAGGGGGTGGAGCCTTTGGGAAGTAATTAGGTTGATCAAGCCACAAGTGTGATGGCATTCATGCCCTTATCAGAAGAGGAAGAGACACCAGAGCTCTATTTCTCCATGTAGGAATAGTGAGAAGGCAACTCTGTACAAGCTAGGAAGAGGGCCTTCACCAACAACTGAATCTGTGGGGAACCTGAGCTTGGACTTCCCAGCCTCTGGAGTAAATATCTGTTATTTAAGTCAGCTTATCTCTGGTATTTTGTTACATCAACCTGGGCTGGCTAAGACAATTATCAACAGCTGTGTCCTTCTCGTTGTTGGGGAGTGTTCCATTGGATGAACACACCACACTTCGTCCTTTTACCCAGCAAAGTATATTAGATTATTTCCAGGCTTGGTAATTATAAAGAGTCACTGTAAGCATTTTGGTGCAAATTTTGATTTTCATTTCTCTAGGGTACCTGACCAGGAGTATTTTTCTTATTGCTAAACTTGGAGAGTTTGTTATATGTTCTGGATACAAGTTCTTTAACAGAATGTGATCTGCAAATATTGTCCACCCTCTGTAGTTTATACTTTAGATCTCCTAGTGTTTTTCATATAGGAAAGGTTTTTCTTCCTACTTTTTAAAAATATTGTGGATAAAAGGATTTTACTATTTTAATAATTGTAAGTGAATAATTTAGTGGCTTTACTTACAGTATTGGAAAAGTCACTATTTATAAAAGCCTTTCATTACCTGAAACAGAGGTTCTATACTCATTAAACAATAAATCCTTACTCTCCCTTTTCCTCAAATTCCAGTAATCTTTATTTTACCTTCTACCTGTGCATTTGAAGGTCCATTTATGCTGTTACATGTATTAAAACTTCATTTTTTTTTTTTTGAGACAGGGTCTCGCTTTGTAGTTCGGGCTGGCTCTGAGCTCACTATGTAGCCCAGGCAAGCCTGGAACTCAGCAATCCTCCTGTCTCTGCCTCCCGAGTGCTGGGATTACAGGCGTGAGCCACCACGCCTGGCACTGTGGTATGTGGTATTGATTGTTGGTGAGTGTGAGTCTCCACGCCCAGCATTGTATGTGGTTTCCGGGGATTGAACTCAGGACCTTGCGCTTACAAGGCAGGCCCCAGAACCACTGAGCTAATCCTCTGGCCCAACTTCATTCATTTTTACGTATGAGTAGTATCACATTGAAAAAAATATATATCTGATTTTATTTATCTATTCATTTGTTCATGATTACTTGGGCTGTTTCTGCCTTTTTACACATGTCAATAATGTCACAATAAACATTAGTGTACAAATATTTGAGTTCCTACTTTCCAGTTTTTGGCTATGCTTAGAGGTGGTCTTTGTGGGCAATATGGAATTAAATATTTAGATTTTTGAGGAGTTTGGGAAGAAAGGTTCACAATGTCAGTGTTCAATTTATTAATTTCAAAATTTTTTTATGTTAAATACTTTCTAACCTCAGATCATCAAGATTTTCTTCTAGAAGTTTATAGTTTTGCTGTTTTACATTTAGATTTATGACCCATTTTGATTTAATTTTTGTGTAAGGTGAAAGGTTGAGGCTGTGGTTAATTTTTTGAATATTGATGTTGGTGTCTTCCATCACCATTTACAAAGAAGACTATTCTTTCTCCTTTGAATATCTTTGTACAGATTTCAAAACCAATCAATCATTTTATATGAATCTTTGTTTTATTGCACTCTTTTTGGCTGTAAACCTTCATTGATAACACATTCTCTTGATTACCAAGTGGTTTTTCGTAATTTTACAGTCAAGCAGTATAAATTTTCCAACTATGTTCTGTTTCAAAATTATTTTGGCTGCTGGGCGTGGAGACACGCCCACCAACAATCAACACCTCATACCACAATGCTGGATGTGGTGGCTCACGCCTGTCATCCCAGCACTCGGGAGGCAGAGACGGGAGGATTGCTGAGTTCGCGGCGGCTTGCCTGGGCACCATAGTGAGCTCAGGGCCAGCCTGAACTACAACGCGAGACCCTGTCTCAAAAAGCAAAAAAAAAAAAAAAAAAATTATTTTGGCTGGCATAATTCCTTTGTCTCTCATGTAAATTATAAAGTCAGTTTATTTCTACCTACAACATATTTTTCTGGGTTTTTCTTTCTGGAATTATGTTAAATGTATAGGTCACTATGAAAGGGTCAATACTTTGAGTATATTATATTCTAATTTGTGAGTACTGTATGAATTTCCATTTATAGCTCTTCACATATAAAAACTGTCTAGTTGTTTTAGTTTTAAATTTTTTTGTATTCTGTGATACTGGTTTAAACATTTTGCTTTTATTGTTCTTCCTAGGGTTTAGAAATACGATTAGCTTTTGGTGTGTTGACTTTACATCCTGAAACTGTAATGTATACATAAAAAAAATATATATTGACCATACGCTAGTTGAGAGGACCGCCCTCAGGCACTGTGGTTCCTTTCAGCTGCTGGATGGACCAGTGCAAGTGTGAAAGGGGTCATGCCCGGGAGGGTGTTGTAGAGGAAACTCCTACAGGGGTCTGAAAGAGCTTGTGTTCAGATGCCCGCATGGCAGAGGCATTGAGAAGTCCTTGTGAGCCAGAGACACAGTGGGAAGTCATCACCTCTCCTTCTTCCTGTCCTCTGTCCTAGCATACTGAGACCGCGGAGCCTTTAACAGAAAGGGGCTTTGATTCAGAGGATGATATTAGATTGTGGCATTCATTTGTTCTGAGTCTCAAAACCCAAATATAAGAGGACATTTACTGTCAGTTAAGAGAGTGTAATTATAGTATTGGAGAAAAAGAAAGAAAAACCTTTCTGTCCTAAGCAAAAAACTGGCAACATTAATTTAGAGCCACTCACTTGTCACCTATAATATAGATATCACTTTTCTAGAACTTTCATCCTCTTGCCCGGATTAAGTGTCCTTCTGATAACCTTTCAGGGTCCTCCATTTAACTCTATTTTACCAAATGTAACGCAGCATTCAGCTGTTGATATATTCTGTGTATTGTTGAGCCACAGGTGCTTTGAGGAAGGGCCTGAGTTTTGTTTACCTGTGTGTACATATCTACACAATGCTGGCACATTGTCTCCTATTGGACATTAAGCTTTATAATAAATCAAGCATATGGAGGAAAATTTTTATTTATTTATTTTAATTGAATTCTTTATTGGTACAATTTATATACATCTCCCAATCACACATAACATTGGGGAATTTGTACCAATATATGACACAAGTTAATTCTCATTTTCACCCATATCCCCACCCACCCACACCTCCCCACCCCCTATATACATACTCTTTCATTCTCTTTCAGAATCATATTTTATTTATTTATTTATTTATTTATTTATTTATTTATTTATTTTTAATTGAATTCTTTATTGGTACAATTTATATTGAAGGAAATTTGTAAACCGTTTCATTCTATAAAGTTTTCCATAAATAAAAAGCTTTCTAATTGAAATAGTTGGAAATGGAAAAATAGTTTTTCTTATGTCATGAAAAGAATTTTTTTGGTTGGAGTTCACCAAAGATGAAATGGACCATCTGCGGAGGTCACCAGCCCAGTGCTGAGGGGAACAGGGCGTGGGTGCATGGTGCTCGTGTCTACAATGAAGCATTTGAACTGGCTGCTTCCAGCCAGGACTGAGAACTACAGGAGGAGGGTGAGAGAGTTGGCACCTAGGCAGGCTGAGCTAAGGTGGTCGCTGAGGTAAGGATTGTTGAATGGATGAATAAAGGCATGATTTATGTAGATTTGAATGTATTCTTTTGATTTTTTTGTTTTAAAGTGTATTATTGTTTTCCTCATTTTTATTAGTGTGTATTTCTCAAACATAATAAAAACATTCATCACGTGGAAAATTGGAACTTTTATATCCATTTTTACTACCCCTTCTCTCCTCTGCTTCGTCTCCCTCCACCCCAGACCCCCTTCTTGTCACTGCATAGTTGATCTCCCTGTTTCCTATCATATGTCTTTTATTTTGCTCTTTAAAATATTTATACTTTTGGTTTCTCATATAATAGAAACCATGTGATATTTAACTTTCTGTGATTTATTTCACTCGGTGTTGGTTCTTCGAGTATCTAGTGATCTCTTTTAATACTGGCTTTCTGTAGTTTGAAAATAATTTGGACATTAAGGTACACCTTCCCTTCTTTCTTTTTGTCAGTGGAGAAATAGCTACTTGTTTCCCCCGGTATATCGTTATTCAGAGGCACTGTGGGGAGAATGCAAGGTTAATGGAAGCAACAAAGGAACAGACGTTAGGAGATCGTGGGAAGAGAGTTCTTGGCAGTGAAGGTTCTCAGCTGGCAGAAACTTCCCTGATTGGTAATCATCTGGCCTTTTGGAGCCATTAAGGTGGGCGTGTAGGACAAATGGCTCCACTGCGGACTTCTAGAAAAGTGTGGACATCAACTCAGGAAAAGATTTAGTGATTTCTTAAATTTTCACTTCCCCAAAACACAAAGCACAGAGAATCTGTATCATGACATCTGATCGGTAACCAGGCTCCATCCAAATTCAAACAAATACGCCTTGGTGAGATTTACATTTTTTTCTTTAGTAATTTACTGCTTCCTTCTGAAAGTCTAGTAAACCAAATAACAATAGAGTTGGGGGAGAAAAGGAATTGTTCTCATCTTTAAAATAAGAAACACCATGCTTTGGCATAAAGCAGTGCTAATTCGCTGCTATAAACATCGGCAGTCCTGTCGCAGACAGCCGTGTGCTGCTGGTGCCCCCACCCTGGGGATATGGACACAGTTCAGACACACACTGGACCCAGGCAGCAACAATGGAGAATAGGACCTGGAGGCCTTTTCCCAGGTTTTATCTTTAGCAGGCATCGATGTCTAATGTAGTAAGTCAGCTATGGAGTTCTCCCAGAAAGAGTCTGGCTTCCTCTGTTTGTATGAAATTTCCTCCAAGTGTGTGGCTAGAGAGACCCAAGTACACAAAGAACAGCAGTAAGGGACAGCATTCATGTCACCTGTCTCTGCCTGTCTGCCATGCCCCTGGGGACTAACAAACTTCAAGCAACACAACACAACTCTGAAGAACTCAAGAGCAATAGCTTTTAATTCCCCAAGATATATTTTCATTAAAAACATTTTTACATAATATTTTAGAATGACAGGACAAAGATGCTCTCCTCAAGGTTAATTTGAATGCTCCACCACAAAAAACTCATTTCAAAATAAGTAAGAACATGATTTTGAGATGTGCCCATGTCATCCTTGTTTGTGGAGGCTGATCACAGATATTTGAGTTTTCAGAACTGATAAAAGCTAGAAAATAGTTGAATTTCAGAAACTTTTCCTTGAAAATAGTACTTGAGCACTGTGAAAATATAATTGAAAAATATGAAAAAATAGATTATTGAAGTGTAGACTGACAGGGCTAGAAAGTATATTCAAGATCATCTTCTTGGGTAGTTCTCAAAACTTAGGGTGCACCAGGATCCCCTTGTGAAAGCACACCTTGGGCATCACCTCTAAAATCTCCAATTTGGTAGGTCTTAGAGGGACTAAGAATTTACACTTTTAATGAACTCTTAGGTGATGTTCCTGCCGCTTGTCTAAGAGCAACACTTTAAGAACTGTTCGTGCCATCCTCTCTCCTTTAAAGTCCAGGCCACTGACTTCTGAAATGTCAAGTGCGCAGTCCTTTTGGCAGGCCTGGCCCTACCTAGGGTGTCTTCCTTCCCTTGAGCACAAGGTATTAACCTCTCTCATGGATACTGTGTTCTTCTTGTTGTTTTGAGGTAGTAGGGGTCCAACCTAGAATCCATAAATGCTGGCAAGCTTTTTATCACTGAATTGCACTGTCAGGCAATGTTTCAAGGATTTTTTTTTTTGAGACAGGGTCTCGCATTGTAGTTCAGGCTGGCTCTGAGATCACTATGTAGCCCAGGCAAGCCTCGAACTCAGCAACCCTCCTGTTTCTGCCTCCTGAGTGTTGGGATTACAAGCGTCAGCCACCACGCCCAGCTCAAAGATTTTTTGTTGCTGTTGTTTCCCCTTCCTCCATCTCCCTCTCCCTCCCTCCCTCTCTCTGTCTCTGTCTGTCTCTGTCTCTGTCTCTCTCTCTCCTTTCCTTCCTGTACCAGGGATCAAACTTGGACCCTCATGCTTCCACGGTAGGCGCAGTACCACTTGTGCTAATCCTCAGCCCAAGGATGTTGTTATTGTTTTGTTTTGCAGTTCAGAAGACCTTTTAGATATTAGTTCACTACTTCATGCACCATCAGTAATTATCACTACATATTTAATATGTGGGGTGACCAATGTGCCCCACTTTGCAGTAAACTTCCCAGTTTTAATGATTTTTTTGAAAATTTTTATCTTTATTGGTACATTGTATATACCCAACATGATCACACTCCATATTGTTGTTTTAATACTTCTTGTTTCTTCTGGCATCAGTCTCCCTGACATAATCTCTGGTTCATTGTGTCAGTCAGCGTAGAGGTGTGCTATGAGAATGCCATGTTAAGAAGTAGAACGGATTCACATCCAATTCCAGGTGTGACCTACAGAGAAGCCTAGGGGGGCTGAGATTCATTCATTGTTCCTCTTCTCTTTCTGCTCCCTTCTGAGCTGAGTGTAATCAGGGTCTTGTTCCATCATTTCATGGAGGCAGTTCTTGTCAAGGTCTTCCGATTACCAGTGACCTTCCTATTACTGAACACTACAGTCAGTTCTTGGGTCTGTCTCACTTATCTCACTAGCACTGCAGTTGATTGCTGTCTCCAGGGCACTTTCTCTTTCTTACTTGGTTTTGGGACCTGCTCTCTGAATTCTTCTGCTGCCTCTCGAGATGCTCCTTCTCAGACTTTGAGCCTCTTCTTCCTTTCCTTTACCCATGAACACTGGTGCTCGCAGGGCTTTAGCCTTGGACCGCACCTTTATCTACAGCACTCTCTACACGGTCTCCTCCAGGAACACTGTCCACATAGTGATAATTTGTAGATTTATGTCTGTAGCCTGGATCTCTTCTCCTCAAGTCCAAATTCACATATGGACATTTCTTGTAAAAAAAAAAAAAAGATTGTGTGATTTGAAACTATACAGAGTGTTCTTAGTAATCAATGAAAAAAATTGTTTGTTCTGGGACTTTTGAAATTTTGTCAAAATGTTGGACACTTTTATGTTGGTATAAGTGTACAGGAAAATGAAAATTAATATTTGTTTAGTCTCCCAGTTTAAAACATTAGAAGTACTGAGAGTAGAAGTGTTTTCTTTCTTTGTAAATCACTCATCAAAAGTAGTTTGAACTTGGTTTCTTCTTGTTCTATCACATTATGGAGCAAGCATTTTTTCCTATGCTTTGCCAAATTATTATGTCCATTTCTGAGCTTGAATTAGCTCCTGACATTTTTGCCTTTACATTTTCTTTGCTGTGAAGTATCACTGGGAGTGCCTTTATTGTAAGTATTCTACCTGGACCACTTTCTCTGCGACATCTTTATCTTTCTCCTTACACTCACTTTCCTTTTTTATGTGAATAAACTCACTATCACCAAGTGCCTGAGGCTGCATAGCTGCTATCTGGCGACCAGTGGTGATGTCAGTATCCCCATGAACTACACTGCTTTCTCCTGTAGCTCCATTTACACTTGATTTGAGTTTCAATTCCAATGTTAACCAATTTTTCTTTGTTACTCTTTTATCTTTGCTGCACAATTTCCCCTTTTGATTATCTGTTATTGTGGAATGTCATGTGGGTTTATTACTGGAGACAGGAGGAAGCACGACATACTTAGTTGTATGAGTGTGAACTGAAGAACTGAATAACAGTTGTGCATCTACCCATGAGAGTCAGCATACTCTGAAAGCAGTGATGTGATTGATCACTAATCATGTTATGCATCAATTATATATGGAGTGATTTGTAAACTGTGGAAGCAGTGAAGTTGTATTTAGTGTAGTTACTCAGAGTGCATGTAATGAGACAACTAAAATTTGAACAATATTGGTCAGACTGGTATTATTTGATTAAACCCCAGGAACTGGAATCTGGGCATATTAGAATGCTGCAAGGTGGGGGCTGCTTGTATCTAGCTGCCTAATTGTCATCACAATTTATTTAGTATCTCACTTTTTTTTTTTTCTTGAGACAGGGTCTCCCTTTGTAGTTCAGGTTGGCCCTGAGCTCACTGTGTAGCCCAGGCAAGCCTCAAACTCAGCAATCCAGGCAAGCCTTAAACTCAGTAATCCTCCTGTGTTTGCCTCCCAAGTGCTGGAATTATAGGCATGAGCCACCACGCCTGGCTAGTGTCACATGTTTAAACTGAACTTTCTCTTTTTTCTGAGACAGGGTCTCGCTTTATAGTTCATCCTGGCCCTGAGCTCACTGTATACCCCAGGCCAGCCTCAAACTCAGCAATCCTCCTGCCTCTGCCTCCTTAGTGCTGGGATTACAGGTGTGAGCCACCACATGTGGCATTTAAACTGAATTTTTAATTTTCAACCTTAAATCTACAATTCACCTGTCTTACTAAATAGTATTTCTTCTAATTGTTCAAGTAAAGAACATGTAGAATCATTTGTGACTCTTCACTTCCTCTTATATTGGACACCTCATCAGTCAGCTAATCTTGTCAGCCCTATGTTCAAAATATACTTAGACTCCTACCACTTCTCCCTGCATCCTTCGCCATCTGGCCTATCATCATCTCAACTAGCTTCTTGACTGATCTCCTCACTTCTGTCCTAGCACCACAAAGTCTCTCCTCCAGAGCAGTCAAATGACCCTTAAAAGATGTGGGTTGACCTTGTGCCTCCTTTGGCCTTGTTTCATGAGGGCAAAGATTTGATCTTTTGCTCAAAGCTCTAACCCAGAGCTTAGAACAGTACCTGGATCATACTAAGTCCTCAACAAATATTTGTTGAATGAATAGATAAGGAGTATTTCTGGTTTGTGGAAGCTTTGAAGAATCATGTTTCCAAGTCTGGCTTCTCCCAAAGCAGACCTAGTAACTACAGTAATATAAAGCACAATGATTTTGGTGTTTTCTTTGTTTCAATTGAAGATGGGAGCTGTCCTTAGAAGTATAAACATGTGCAGCTTTGACTACAGAGCATACATATCTTGTCTGCTGGTCATCTTACCATCAAATTTATTGTATTACACTATACAAAAGTTTTTCTTGATATAAATAAAGCAAAAACATTATGACTTGGATATTTTGGTTCTTGTTTTCACTAATTTTTTTGAAATGATAGGGAAAATGGACAGAGGAAAA
>PVIC010043792.1:0-15267 GCA_004025085.1 Thryonomys swinderianus
GCCGGAACCACTGAGCCAACCTTCCGGCCCATAAGATGCATTTTCATACATTTAAAAGGAAATTAAAAGCACATCTATCTAAATCAGAAAAAAAGAAAGATCTCAGATCAATAACTTGTTCCACGTTAAGAAATAGAAGAGTAAACTAAACCTAAAGTATGCAGAAAAAAGGATATAATAGCAGATTAGGACAGATATGAATGGAATAGAAAATAGAAAAGTAATCTAAAAATTCAGTAGTTCTTGAAAAGCTAAAAGCTGGTTCTTGAAGAAAATAAATAAAATGAATAAACTTTTATCTAGATGGATTAAAAAAAGATACAACACAAATTATCAATATCAAGAATGAGAAAATAGACTTCACTTAGATTATACTGACATTCACAAGGGTAGTGAAGGAATGTTATGAAGGACCTTTTGCTAATAAAGTTTAATAAATTGAAATGGACAAATTATTTTCAAGTTTATTCCAGAAGAAACTGATAACCAGAATGATCCTATATCTATTAAAGACAGTGAATTTGTAGTTAAAAGTCTTCCCATGAAAACAATGGCAGACCCAGATGGCTTCATGATTCAACTAAATTTTTAAGGAAGAAGATAACACCACTTATCACAAAAGTTCTTTCAGAAAACTAAAGAGAAGGAAATAACTTCCCAGCTCATTCCATGAAGCCAGCATTAATGTTATACCAGAACTAGAAAGACATTACAATAAAGGAAAATTACAAATCAATATTCTGCATGAACACAGATGCAACAATTCTACAGAAAAGGTACTCATGATCCTTTAGTAAAAGCAAAACTCCAGTGCTTCTCTTTTTCTTTTTCTTTTTTCTTTTTTCTTTTTTTTTTTTTGAGACAGGGTCTCACTTTGTAGTTCATGCTGGCCCTGAGGTCACTATGGAGCCCAGGCAAGCCTCGAACTCAGCAATCCGCCTGTCTCTGCCTCCCGAGTGCTGGGATTATAGGCATGAGCCACCACGCCCGGCTCCAGTGCTTCTCTTAATTCAGTTGAGGTTTTGATAGAAAGCCACTAGCATTTATGTTATGAATAAGCTATATAATTTAGATATATACGTAACTTTGATTTTCTTCCTAAAGAATATATTCAGTATAAGGAAGCTGTAGAAAAAAGAAAGAAAGAAAGAAAGAAAGAAAGAAAGAAAGAAAGAAAGAAAGAAAGAAAGAAAGAAAGAAAGGAAGGAAGGAAGGAAGGAAGGAAGGAAGGAAGGAAGGAAAAGAAAGAAAAAGAAAGAAAGAAAGAAAACAGCTTTGCACCAGAAGTTTATAGATGCCTTCACTCTGAAGTGATAGAAGACTAGCCACTTCTGTTTATGTATCATTTAATTTATTTGACAGTCTAGACTGAATTATGTTAACGTGAACTCAATGTTTTTGTTTCCTTTGGCAAAAACTTGAACATTTTCTATAATCAGAAGTTATTGGTGTGCTTAGTTTTAGGATTTAAAAATTCTTCTATCAGGAGTCAGAGATTTAGCTCAGTGGTTCCAGTGCCTGCCTCGCAAGGGTAAGGTCCTGAGTTCAATCCCGGGTAATCACATACAATGCTGGACGTGGTGACTCATGCCCACCAACAATCAACACCACATACCACAGTGCCGGGCATGGTGGTTCACGCCTGTAATCCCAGCACTCGGGAGGCAGAGACAGGAGGATTGCTGAGTTCGAGGCTTGCCTGGGCTACATAGTGAGCTGAGGGCCAGCCTGAACTACAAAGCAAGACCCTGTCTCAAAAAAAAAAAAAAATCCTTCTATGACTACAATAATTTTTATTTATGACATTTAGATACTAGTCCACTTTGTCTTGTTTCTTCTGAACATTGTTACTATTTGCATTAATGAAGGTATAATAAATATATTTGGCTACATATTAATAGTTGACTTCTTTTATATTTTGTTGAGGACCTACTATGTTGAAGAAAATTGTTTAGATTTATGGTATGTCTTTTTCATGGTAATTCTGATAGTCTTTGATAATCTTTACTCTTAAATTTGTGAGTCAAAAATGTTTATTCCCTAGTGTTTTACTAAAATATTTTGGTTAACTTTTGAACTTACGCAGTTCTCTCATAAATGTGTTATATGAAGGATGCATATAATACTATCCTTGATTTATAGAGTGATAAACAGTTCCATTATTTTTTCGCTTTAGTATTTGGTTTAATGCTTGTCCCTGACTACACAGTGTACTTTTTTTTTTGAGACAGGGTCTCGCTTTGTAGTTCAGGCTGGCTTTGAGCTCACTATGTAGCCCAGGCAAACCTTGAACTCAGCAATCCTCCTGTCTCTGCCTCCCGAGTGCTGGGATTACAGGCGTGAGCCACCACACCCAGCACTGTGGTATGTGGTATTGATTGCTGGTGGGTGTGAGTCTCCACGCCCAACATTGTATGTGGTTACCGGGGATCGAACTCAGGACCTTGCACTTGCGAGGCAGGCACCGGAACCACTGAGCTAACCCTCCGGTCCCACAGTGTACTTTTTAAACAGTGAAGATTCTTGCAGGTTTCTGGTGATACAGTTATTTCATTTTGTTATTGCTTTTAAATTTGAAACTTGTATAAATTGTTATACTAAATTAACTCACAAAGTCATACAGGCCCTAAGAAAAATACATTACAATGGCATTATTAACACTACTGGTACAGTAAATATTTAGATAAAATTTTATAACGATAAGACTATATGTCATTTAAGAGGGTAGCGGAATGCCATTTGTTGAGATGCTGAAAATTTCATTGTGGTAATTCAGAGTACCTTGATTATGCATGGAAATGATAAACAAATTAGGATGTAATTGGAGGAAGTGCTATCTTCACTTAATGGCTTTGCAAAGGTTATATTCAAATGATTATCCTTCATTTGTAGGTTGGCAAAGTATTAAGATAATAAATGTGATTCTATTACTCTTTTTAGTAAGCCACTACTTTAACAATAAAAATTGCCATATTAATGAACTAATAAGAATTATTATTACTACTGGTACTACCTTTTGTTGAACACTTATTTTGAGTCATTCACTGGGTCCAGTAGAAAATATTTATTTCATTTAATCCTCACTACAATGCTCAATATAAGAGTTACTATTATTATTATACAAGTGAGGGGCAGTTTTTCAGTTTTCTTTTGTAGAACTATATCACTTCTATTGTTTGTCCTGTGGTCCAAGTAGGATTGTCCCCAATCCCAGGTTCTAGAGAGGACAATCAAGACCGAGTGTGGCCAGTTTAAGAATTATGTGGCCACAGTATTTCCTTTGATCATACAAACCACCCAAGCTGATTCATGAGCCCTTTCTCAGGACTATCTCTAGAACTGTTAAAGTGGAAGGTTGGAAAACTTTCACACCTGAGCCCTATTTTGATAATTCACATGGGCTACATAAATTGACTATTAAACACTACCTACTTCATATGAGGTATTAGTGAGGTCATGGCTCTTGTGTGCTACAGATTGTCTATATATCATCTGTATCTATATCATCTCCAGTTACCTATTAAAATAAACATAATCATTAAGAAAGTTCTATATACCACCTACAATAATTTCATGTCTTTTAATGTTCTACATACCATATTTTTGGAAATACTGGACTAGAGAACATTCATTTTATTTTATGTTGTTTAGAAAGCTGTTTTTGTTCATGTGTTGTGTTTAAAGTCCATTTTTACATTTGCAAACCCTCTCTTAAAAAAGAAAGGGCAGGGGCCGGAGATTTAGCTCAGTGGTTCCAGTGCTTGTCTTCCAAGAGCAAGGTCCTGAGTTCGATCCGGGTAACCACACAATGCTGGGCGTGGTGACTCACGCCCACCAGCAATCAATACCACATACCACAGTGCCAGGTGTGGTGGCTCACGCCTATAGTCCCAGCACTCGGGAGGCAGAGACAGGAGGATTGCTGAGTTCAAGGCTTGCCTAGGCTACATAGTGAGCTCAGGACCAGCCTGAACTACAAAGCAAGACCCTGTCTCAGAGAAAGAAAGAAAGAAAGAAAGAAAGAAAGAAAGAAAGAAAGAAAGAAAGAAAGAAAGAAAGAAAGAAAGAAAGAAAGAAAGGAAGGAAGGAAGGAAGGAAGGAAGGAAGGAAGGAAGGAAGGAAGGAAGGAAGGAAGGAAGGAAGGAAGAAAAAGAGAGAGAAAGAGAGAGAGAAAGAAAGAAAGAAAGAAAGAAAGAAAGAAAGAAAGAAAGAAAGAAAGAAAGAAAGAAAAAGAAAGAAAGGGCACTATGAGCAGCTATAGGGGGAGAAAAAAAAACACCTGGAGGAAAGAAGAAATCCTATGATTGTAGGTTTAGCTCCTATTTTTAGCCAATACAGATATGAAGCACTTTTTCATTTTTGATAAAGCTTTTGTCTTGTACTGTATACCTTTTCTCTGGAGCCTCACCTCTAGCTCTGAGCAAAAGGAGGCTGCAGCCTAAAGTCAGCATGCTTACACTATCTTTCTTCTATTTTTCCTGTTCAAATAAGACTTTTCATTAGTTTTAAAGATTAAACTCATGAGTCAGCCTTGTGTGTGTTGTTTCTTCCACATCTGTAGTATTGTGTCAGGGTATAGCACAGAAGAAGGGCCCCATGAATACTTTCTGAATGCATGCATGAATGAATGAGCTTATTCGTGAAAGGGTTATCAGGTGGTCAAATATTATAGTGGGTTATTGAAGCAAGGACTAGTTATGAGTTGTCTTTAATAACATATTGTCGATGACAGAATTGGGACTGGTAGGTCTTTCTTTTTCACACTGTTGATCCCTTAAACATATTTGTTGAATAAATGAGTCAATGAAACAATAATGTACACTATTCTCTTGAAACATCCATATTTTATTGGATACTAAAAGAACATTTTAAAGAGAGATGCACTCACTTTGCAGCTTAATGTTATGGGAGCCAATGAGGATGGATGAAGGAGTGGAAAAATAGAGTGGACAGATATAAAATGAAAAATCTTGGGCTGGGGATTTAAGCTCAGCACCTGCCTTTCAAATGCAAAGTCCTGAGTTTGATCCCCAGTACCAAAAACAACAAACAGAGAGAAAAGTCTTAAATACATTAGAAGTAACAAATAGGAAAAAATGAGAATCAATATGTGTTACATACAGGTACACATTCTTAATGTTGAATGTGATCACAACATATGTATAAAATGTACCAATAAAACCAATTTTAAAATGTAGTGGGCTGGGAATTTAGTTCAAGTGGTACTGTACCTACCTTGGAAGCACAAGGGTCTGAGTTTGATCCCAATACCTTAAAAAAAAAAAAGAAGTAACTGAATATATTCCAAATGGAGGGGGATGAAGAAAAGAAAAAGAAGTTGTCTAATAAGAGAAACTGTGAGGGGGTAATAGTTCACAAACTAGTTAACTAGCTTACAAACCAGTTTTTGTCTTTGCTATAAAAATGTTATTAATAAGAAACTTGTCTCATGGTGGAAATGCTTCTTGTCAAATCTGTATTTTGGTACAGAATGCACCAAAACATTTGTTTCTATTTACCTTGGGGGAAAAAAATACCCTTCAGAGATAGCATGTAGAGAGCAGCCATCTGTTCAGGATTACATTTCTGAATTTCTGTTACTCTGAACTTGCCTGGCTCTGTATATGTTAATTAAAAAAAATAAGGATGATTTCTCCCTTTATCAAGTTTGTTTATCAACTCTGTCATGAGTTTGTACTTATATTCTAGCATGCATTAATAAATGCTAATTGGCAGTTGAATAACAGATTGAACTGGGAGCTAGGATTGTCTGAATTCAGGTGCTGTTTTTACTCTGCCATCAGAGTATTTAGCTGCTTAGAATCCTTGCAGTCCCTGGCTGAGATACAATGGAAGGTGAGTGGCAGTGATACTAACTCCTATAACCACTACTCCAATTTGACTCCTTTGGGTCTGATACTACGCAAATGGAGGTAGGCTCAATTAGCACCCCAGTAGGCATCTCTTCTGGGTGAAACTCTCTTGCCTTAACGCTGATACAGTTTAAGAAGTTCGTCTTCAGGTGTATAATCTCAGCTAGACCTTATTTTCTGCATGGAGGGAGTTATGGCACATTTTCTTACTCTAACTTTACTGGTAACAGAATTGAGGCTAGGTGATATTTTTTTTTTTTTTTTTGAGACAGGGTCTCACTTTATAGTTCAGGCTGGCCCTGAGCTTTCTATGTATCCCAGGCAGGCCTGGAACTCAGCAGTCCTCCTGCCTCTGCCTCCCAAGTGCTGGGATTACAGGCATGAGCCATCATGCCTGGCACTGTGGTATGTGATACTGATTGCTGGTGGGTATGAATCTTTACACCCCGTATTGTTGTATGTGGTTACCAGGAATTGGACCAGGGACCTTGTGCTTGTTAGGCAGGCATTGGAACCACTGATCTAAATCTCCGGGCCAGAGACTAGGTGATTTTGATCAAGGTTACATAATTATCGGATGGTAGAGTTGAGAGCTGTACTCTGTTTGCTCTCTTTTTGTAGTCTGTTAGTATTTGATTTACATGGGAAAATATATTACAAGGAGTTAGAAAAAGCCACATACGTCACTGTAGATAATAGTAATAAGGAGCATTAACTTCCTTGATTCTTACAAAATATTTTATCTTCTAAAAGTGAGATCCTTTTCAGTAAAAACAGCACCAAATATATAATAGCCTTATATTACAACATGTATGTATAAAGAACTAAATAGCAACATCTCAGCTAGAAGAAAATATTTTGTGTTTCATTGCAGAACAGAATTGCAGAGCTAGTAGACATGATTATGAACTGGCTAAGAGATTTTTCCTGTTGTCTTTTTTGATGACATTTCTTTATGGAGCCTTCAAGGTCATCCTCTAAAAAAGGCAGGGTAACATCTGGATTCCAAAGAAACTTAATCACTTTTTCTTAAAGCTGTCTAATTACTCTGTTAGAAGATATCATCAATGAGAAATTGAAATAGAAGTACTAGTGTTCCCTTCCTAAGATCTGTTTGGAACAGGGAGCCTTCTGAGTTCTATTCCATCTTTTGGCTGGTGTAACCTTGGATGGACATTAAAAAAAAAAAAACCAAAACCTGTCTTAATTCATCTAAAACATGTCTTGTAGAGTTTTAGTTTGGGTTTGGAAATGCTTTGATATGTCTGGATTAAGTACTTAGTGGATGGAAATACTATTCATAAAGAAGGTTGGAGGCTAATAAAATAATTTTATTATTCTTTTCAACTTTATGCTCAGGAGGACCAGGGAGCATTTTATTTGTAGACCATTTTCTTATCAGTCAAATATTTGTCAAGTACCATGCACCAAACCATGACCAATATCCTCTTCTGCCCCCCTGGCACTTCAGAGAACACAAGAGACCCTTATTTGCTTTTACAAGATGTAAGTGAATGGTGACCATTTGCAAAGCTTTCCATCTTACCATACAGGTAGAAGTGAAATTTCCTGTCTCTCAGCCAAGAATAGTGGGATACATTTGTAATCCCAGCAGTCTATGGAGACTGAGGCAAGAGGATTGCAAGTTCAACCCCAGTTTGGCCAATGTAATGACTTCAAAAGTAAAATATTTTTTTAAAAGGATTGGAAATATGGCTCAGGGCAAAGCCTCTGGATCCATTCCCCAATGCTGTACAGATTTTTAAAATTTCCTGTCTCCTTGTATATGATTAATACTCAGCTTTACTACTATTAACTATTTCACAAGCATTTGCTATTAGAAATTTGCTCCTTGGGCCAGAGATTTAGCTCAGTGGTTCTGGTGCCTGCCTCGCATGCGCAAGGTCCTGAGTTTGATCCCAGAAACCATATACAATGCTGGGCGTGGTGACTCAGGCCCACCAGCAATCAATACCACATACCACAGTGCCGGGCATGGTGGCTCATGCCTGTAATCCCAGCACCTGGGAGGCAGAGACAGATGAAATTGCTTAGTTCGAGACTTGCCTGGGCTACATAGTGAGTTGAAGGCCAGCCTGAACTACAAAGTGAGATCCTGTCTCCAAAAAAAAAATTTTGCTCCTTGGAGGAAGGGAACCATGGCTTATTAATCCTTCACTCAGTACAAAATAGTAGTGAGGATTCTTTAGCAGGAAGTGCATGGATAGAAGGGGTTCACAAGATTTGCTATTTCCTGAAATAATAAGGAAAAAATATTTTTGCATACACAGTTTTCTACAAAGAGGGTCTACAATTGTTATTAGGTGAGGGGCAGTGGATCAGTGGCTATCACTATAGATTAACCACTCTAGTGGATGTGAAGTGAATATTTGAGTTGTAGTATATAAATTGTACCAATAAAGAATTCAATTAAAAAAAAAGACAGATATGATCCTGGTGTATGACGGTACTACTATGGTTGGAAAGCATATTTGGGGATGGTTCTCAGCTCCCTAAGAACTGGAAATATCAAGTTTATAGCTGGCTAACTCCTGAATGATAATATTATTGATGTACTTTTTCTGTCCCATGACTGTATAGTAATATCAATCTGCACTAGAAAATACTTGTAATTCTTCATCCAGTGTCCCTATATCCACTTCTGTGTGGCAAGCTCTTGAGCTATTTTTACTCCTAAAGAGTCTTTTTGACAGGTAGCCAGAGGTCTGTCTACAAATTAGGTTATGAGAACCTTGGGCCTAAGGATGCGTATGAAATACTGAATAGCAGGGAAGGAATTTGGCACAAGCTCTAGAGAATAAAGAGAGAGTAGAATGATTTCTGAGTTGAAGTTAGAGGAATCAGAAGAAAACAGTTGACAAGCAGGTTGACATGGTTGCCAGTATACAAAACAGAATAGAATTCAACTGAGTATCAAACTGGGCTAGTTACCTTTAAATTCAGGCCTCTGAGCAATTTTAATTTGTGCTGCAGTTTTGCTACTTTCTTTCAAAAACATTAGGACAATGCAACTCCAGAGATGAGTTTTAGAAGTACAAAGTGGTCAGACCATATTCACTCTCAAATATGTACCTATACAAATGTGTGTAAATAGTGTATATACATATTATATAGCAGTTCATATCTTGATATCCAAGGAGATATCACACACAGGCCATTTTAAGGAATATTAAATATTTTACCTAATAGAAAAATTTTGCTGGCAAGGAAATAGAATATCTCAAAGGAGTTGATAGCCAAAAAGAATATTTTAGGTTGTAGACTCGGGCTTCTTTCAGGGTTAATTCTACAAAGCTTCAAAGGCTATGTAAGGCATTGAGCACAGGCAGAACCAAGCTGACAATATCACATAAGGTAGTTTAGGTAAGAAGAGTCTGATACATATTTGTTATAGTCTGAAGGAAAGTGTTCATACTGTGTACTACAGATTTCCTTGAAAAGTGTATGTTAAATTGTTGGGTTGGACATGGGGCCTTTTAATTAAATGTTTCATCAGAATATTTTTGGTGATTTTCTGGGCTGGTGGTTTTATTTACTCTTTAGCATTCTGCAAAGTCCCACTCTCCATCCTTTATCTTATGCATTTTGGATGAGTATGGCAATGCTATTTTTACATGGGTTTTGTAAATTCCTTTGAGGAATGCAGGGGGTCCATGGAGGGGAGCAGATGGTGGTGAACTTCTTGTATGTAGTTCCCCCACCTCCAATCTCAGAGACCAGCACAAAGCTGTACCTACAAAAGTTGATTTGCCAAGTGTTTTTGCTCTGAAGGGACATCAGCTATTTTTAGCAACAAAGAAGTGTTAGAAAGGGGAGGGAGGCATACCTCCAAAAGAAAAATCTGAAATGAAGCCCAGAATGCTGAGGAGACTGGAGAAGAGAAGGGAAGGGTATTTGATGAAAGGTCGGCGAAGGGGAGAATGAGAATTGTAGGTTCTGTATGGTTGTAGGATATCCTCTCCTAAAAGTTTTGATAATACAGAGTTTAGAAAATGTTATTGAAAAGTTCTTAAAGATGATCAAATAAAGGAAATTAAGGCCTGGAAACCTGAACTTATTTTTTTTTAGTTGTTTAGTAGCTGTTTAAAAAAATATTTGGATTGATTTAAACTATCAACACATAGATTAAGCAACTAGTCCAAAGCATCAGGCTAGGAAATGTATGTAAAGGGTGGGAGGATGATATTTTAAAAATAGAAGATGTTGTACATGTTGTCCAGAAGCATACAGGACACAGTACATTAAGAACTGTTTTGAATGTCTTTCAGTATGTATATTGTTTTATTTGATTTTAAAATAGTTATTAGAAGTAAAATTAACTCTAGTTTAACATAAAAAACCTGAGAGAGTTCTCCCTCCTCCTTCCTTTTTTCAACAGGTTGGACTGAAAGGTTATTAGGAATACATCCATTCTTCCAAGATTTCACTTTTTCTAAAGGTAGAAGAATTATGGCTGTGTAATAAGTCTTGCAGTAGAGGTATGATCCCTTAATATGCAGGCTCAGAGGAAGAAGCATTTGATTCTGCTTGGTGACATCAGGAGCACTTCTTAGAGGAGGTAATATTGTTTTTTTTTAAAATTTTAATGTAATACAAGTAAATATTCAAAAGAAAATATAAAGTCCATTCTATGAAAAAATTTTTCATAACAAAAATGAGTAGAGAATAACAGTGGCAAATATACTGCAACATAATTGTAAAAACATATATTTTCATTATCGAATCTATCTCTCAACTTGTACCCTTTTTTTGCATAAGATGTTTTAATTATTAACAAGGCATCTCACATTTGGTATAATTTTTAGCAATTTCTTCCTATTTCACATATCTATTATTCTTTTTGGTTTTTATTTACACTTTCAGTTTCTCATAGCAGAGTGACAATGCAATATCTACATGTGTGTTCAACTTATTTCACTGAAGAGTATGGTTTTAAGGTGCATCCATTTACCTAGAAATGTCTCAAGTTTATCATTTTTTGTGGCTGAGTAATACTCCATTATATTAAATAATGAATAATAAGAATTGAACTTGAAATCTTGTGCTTGCAAGGCACCAAAACCACTGAGCTAAATCTCTGGCTCATCACTTCTTTCTTTTATCCATTCATCAGTTGATGGGCATTTGAGTTGTTCCCAAGATATAGCTAAGTAACTTTTTTTTTTTTGGCGTACTAGGGATTGAACTTGGTCCTTGTGCCTCCAAGGTAGGCGCAGTACCACTTGAGCTAAATCCCCAGCCCTGATAAGTAACTCTTAAACAATGAGAAAAGAAAAGAAGAAGGCTATTGTAACAATAACTGGGACGGGCACTGCAGTCTGCCCATGCAACACCATTATTTTCCATCTTCCTACCCAAACCAAGATTTTTTTTCCCTATCTGATCCTAGTAAGAATGCCTATCTCTGCTCCTAGGAGTAAGTACTGATTGTTTAAACCAGTTAAGGTAGGCCCGTTCTTCTTGTTTGATTAGCTCTGGAGGAGGCTGTTCACCAGTTTTAGCTAATATGATATAAGACAAAGTCTGCTAGGGTCTTCAAGAAATATTTTTTGGCCTTACAAGGGAAATGCTAGAAGAGATAGCTCCCATTCTTTTTTCTTTTCTTTTCTTTCCTTTTATTTTTTCTCCTGTAGGCATTACTGTGCTTGAAAAAAATGTGTAAAAAGGGCTGGAGCTTTAGCTCAGTGGTTCCAGTGCCTGCCTCGCAAGTGCAAGGTCCTGAGTTCAATCCCCAGTAACCACATACAATGCTGGGTATGATGACTCAGGCCCACCAGCAATCAATACCACATACCACAGTGCCAGGCATGGTAGCTCACGCCTGTAATCCCAGCACTCGGGAGGCAGAGGCAGGAGGATTGCTGAGTTCGAGGCTTGCCTGGGCTACATAGTGAGCTGAGGGCCAGCCTGAACTACGAAGTGAGACCCTGTCTCAAAAAGAAAAAAAAAATGTAAAACTACTAGAGTTATCTTGTTACTATCAAGGGAGGCAAGCTGAGGGCAAATCAAAGATTCTGAAGATGGCAAAGAAAAAAATGAACAGACCTTGGATCTTTAATGATACTCTTAATTTGCAGGACAATGTTCCCAACTTTTCAAATTCTTGTTCCATGGTATTGTTATAATGGTCCTTGTTACATTAGCCTGTGTAAATTGGAGCCTCCTCTCATGGTTTTCTCACTAATAGCAGAGCGTGTGAAGAGATGTATAGCTTGGAAAGGTCATGCCACACTTAGAAATCACTAATAGTTCACCATGACCAGTGTATAGGCTATGGTGGAGTGATGTATGAGATGATGCTAGAAATAAAGTGACATGGACAAGGATCAGATCATGAGGGCCTTATATTTGGATTTTATTTTATAAATAAAACTGAAAAGTATTAAGCAAGCAAACAGTATAATTTTATTTGCAATGTAGAAACATTCCTCTGACTACAAGGTGGAGGATTGAAGAAGGTAAGTTGCCATATGGTAAGATACCAGTATCATTCAACTCAAGAGCAAATGGAATTGCATGCAGGATGGTCTCTTTCCATTATTATTCCATTACAGCTTGGGAAAAAAGAAGTCAAGGTAAGATGTGCAAAGTGGAAAAATAGAGAGGTAGACAATAAGCACTTTAGACTTTCATGAAAGAAAAGGGTGTGGGGCATTATGCAAGATTTCAGTATACACACTGGATCTGAGCTGAAAACTGAAAAGCCTAGAAAACTTGGGGGTGTGAGTGAAGCATAAAACAACATAAGGAAGGGGAAGTTGAACTGAGATGGAGGGTAGGGGATAAAACTAGAAGGGTCACTTGCACAACCAAAATGCAGAGAAGAGAAAATTACTATAGTTCTGTCACTTACTACTAACAGAACATTAGGCTCGATTGATTTCTGTTCCTAACTGATTGAATTGAAATTCCAAATGTGTACTGTATCAACATAACCGAATGACAGCATATGAGTATCATGTATCCCTGATATTATGTGATGAAAGACACTTCTGCTTGTGGCATTCTTTCCAAAAGCCCATAACACAGTCTAATCTTGAGAAAAACATTAGAAAACCTAAATTGAGGAGCATTCCGCAAAGTATTTGACCAGTACTCAAATTTTTCAAGGTCATTAAGAAAAACAAGGGAAAATGGAGAATGTGTTCCAAAAGACACTAAGGAGACATACAAACTCTCTGTAATGTAGAATTCTGGACTAATCTTAGAAGAAAAAAATGACATTAATTAAAAAAAAAACTTAGTGGAATCTGAATACAATTTAGATTTAGGTAACAATATTGCACCAATATTGTTTTCTTAATTTTCACAAAGTGACCACAGGAATGTAATATAATAACAATAGGGGAAACCAGCAGGATGAAGGGTATATTATCAGGGCTATCTCTGAAACTTTTCTAAAAATCCAAGTGAAAGTACTCAGAAATAAGAAATTTATTTTCAACAAGTTGATAGGATTTGTTTAAAGGATCTGTCTGCCTATGTATATATCTATCTGTTACAATTTAGGACATATAAAGATCAACTGGAAGCATTTTGTTAAAAATACAAACAAATCCTAGGCCATCCACCTCAGAGATTCTGACATAGTGGGTCTGATGTATGGCCTGGGAAATTTTGTAAGAATCTTTGTCCTCTAGAGATCCTGATGCAGGTGAGAACTGCTGCTGTGGACTGTGGGGACCCTGGATTGAGAATTCTATGTGTGAGGAAAACAGTGGACATGATAAGGCCTGCCTTACTTACCTCAGATGAGTTGAAGGGAGAAAATGGTGGAAATATAAAAGCAAGTGCTTTGCAAACTCTAAGTTACATTTTAAATCATTGCAGATTAATTTGGAAGGAAAGAGAGATCTGATTAAGATGACATTTAATAATAACAGCAGTGAGGGTGAAATCTAATTTTTTATCCATTTCAGCCACCTAAAGACATTCAACCACTTTTCCTGCTTAAGCACTCAGATGACTGTAGACAAAGGCACAGTACAGTCCCTTCAATTACAGAGGAGATAACTGAAGCTGAGAGAAGAGACATGACTGGTTCAAGGTCACACAGCTAGTATATGAGAGAATGAGATTAAAACCCTTCTTGTTAGTTTCATTCCAACTATTCTGTCTGCTTCTAGGTGATCACTGGATGCCAAACTTAGACCTTGGGAGAAAGGAAATATTTCTGACTTACTGAGGGTGTCTTAATCACTATGGATCACTGAGGCATAATACCTGATGCCTACAGGACAAAAGGTTTATTTTGGCTCATGGTTTCAGCCCATGGTTGGCTGACTTCAAGGCAAAAATAGCACGGTGGAAGAGCCTGGGAAGAGAAAAGCTGGTCATTGTATGGCAGCCAGGAAGCAGAGAGAAAGGAAAATCGAGAACAAGAATAAACCTATCTAGATCACCTAGACCCAGCTCTAACCAACTTTACCTCTTAATAGCAAGGTGGCTATTATGCTCTGGTGATCCAATCACCTTCCAAAAGAACCACCTTTGAACATATGATGTGTTGGAGGACATTCTAGATCTAATCCATAACAAAGGAGTTTGTTGTCAGGAGTTTGTTGACAGGTCTCCTCTTGGCCCACTCTGTTATAGAATAATGTAGTTTCCTCTTCAGCTAGACAGAATAAAAAGAATCATCTGCACAGGAAAGTGGTTTTGGGTTTTGTAGACAATATTTACGCTTAGGTTCCTCTGCCATGTCAGCACTGTGTGACCAAATTGAGAATGCTCAGCAGGCTGTCAGAATGCTGACTGTCAAATCAAGTATGTCTTCCTCCTGTGGCTCCACTGATATACATTGCTTGCACCTATGCTATTCTGAGGTAGTTTGTAACCCAAAGGTCCTTCTGGGGAGAATAGTAAATACTGTGTGTCCCCATTCCCATGAGTGCTATGAGATTTAAACTAATGGCAGTCTGAGTTGGAGATATAGCTTGGTAGTAGAGGGCTTCCTGGGATCAGTCCCAGCATTGAAAAGAAAATTGAGGGCAAACTTTGAAAGAGGAAGTCATAACAGGGTAGTGAAACAGATATTGTTAGGTGACCAATGCCTGCCTCTTAGTCATCTCCCAGCTAGCACGAAATCTTCCACCTTTTGGTGGGTAAGACTGTGAGAAAAGCTTTGGCTTTTTAAATAACAAGAGCTTTTGTAGCCACCTTGAGAGGATGAGCTAAAGTCATTGAGACTCAAAGCTATATCCTGAAGAAGTCAGAGCTGCAGTTGGAGCTATTTTTCACTAAGCCATAGATCATGGCTTTCACCTTCTCTTGTAAAGAGTTCCTAAAAAGAGCAGTATACTACTGGCAAAGCAGAAATTTAGCAGGAATCTGGGGCCTAATAATCTCTTCTAAAAACTCTACTGCCAGATAA
>PVIC010043793.1:0-15331 GCA_004025085.1 Thryonomys swinderianus
AAAAAAACTTAATGTATGATTACATTAAAAGTATAGCTGTTTTATCACTCAATTCCTTACTTAATTCAAATTCAACTCTGCTTAATATTACAGTAAATGTTTATTTTCTATTATATTAGAATGGAATGGAAAATAAGACAACAAAAAACAGGATTTAGAGTAAATGGAATGACACTCCCCACGAGAACATCTTTGATTCAGCTAGCTGACTCTACCCTGCATCGCGGGGAAGGTTCTGAGGAGCATCTTACCTTTTCAGCAAATGGAATGCAGTATACTGCAGCATAGAGTTTCGCAGCACTCTGAAGGAAACTGAGGTGCCTTTTGAAATTAAAAGATAAAGCCACCCTTGAATACACAGTTTTTAAAGGTATTTAATTCCTTAACAATTTTAACCTTTAAAGTTATATTTAAGGGAAAAAAAATCACCACAGATTTTCTCCTTTGGTCACAGGATTAGTTTTTAGAAGACAATGAAATTCTAGTTTAGACTAAAGCATTACAGGAGCTATGAAAGAGAAAAATGTCTGATATTTAACCTCAAAGACACTAATACTACTCAGGTTGTCCTGATGACGATTTTGAAGAAAAACGTGATTGGGTATAAAATGTGACCGTGTAGGAACGGTGAGCTCCTCAGAGCTCAGTGACAGCCCTGTCCCTGCACAAATGCATTTATCTACCTGGTAAATAACTTCATTATTTGTAATATCTACTCTAAGGTGAAACCAGAATCAACTCTTTGTTCATAAAAAATTTAAAATGACAGTGAGTATTTTATATTTAATAAAGCTAAGGATCTGTAGTTTAAAATAGAGGAAGCAGGTATTACTGAGTACCTCCTCCTTAAATGACCTCAGTTGAGCCCTGAGGAGCTGGCCTCTGAAGGAACCTACACATGCACTCGCCAGCCTACACTGAGGGTGTACGCTCAGTTCAACACTTGACTGAGGCAGGAATGCTGGCACATGGATGTGCTTCTAGCACACAGAAGATTAAGGCAGGAAGACTGCAAGGTAGGGCCCAGCCTAGGTGGCTTCAGTGAGACCTGGTCTCAAAAAATGAAGATGGCTGGAGATTTAGCTCAGTGCTTATGGCACCTGCCTAGCAAGTGCAAGGTCCTGAGTTCCATCCTCGGTTACCATACACCACAATACTGGGCATGGTGATTCATGCCCACCAGCAATCAGTACCACACACCACAATGCCAGCTGTGGTGGCTCACGCCTGTAATCCCAGCACTCGGGAGGTAGAGGGAGGAGGATTGCTGAGTTCAAGGCTTGCCTGGGCTCCATAGCAAGCTCAGGGCCAGCCTGAACTACAAAACGAGACCCTGTCTCAAATAAAACAAAATAATAAAACAAAACAAAACAAAAAACTGAAAGGTGGCCAGGGAGAGAGAAAAGACCCTGCAATTAATCCCCAACACCATGGAAAAAAAGTTACATATATAAAATACATGCACACTTCACTTGCCGTCACTAAGCCCCCTTTCCACAAATAGTTTTTTGGTTAATTTTCTCAAAAGGTGCTTGTTTTAGTCCTCTAGTTACCTTATCCTGAACTGATTCTCCTACAGCATATAAGCTTGTTTTGTTATAAACTCATTTTTCAGTTATTCACAAACTGTTTGAACCTGATATACACTCTCTAGTACCTGGTACATGGTATTGTAAATTAAAGTGAATCTTCTTCTACTAGTCCAGTGGTAGTGAACCTATGGCACAGTGCACTGAACAGCAGGTGTGTGGTCATTTAGCGTCAAAGACTCCGCAAGGTCATTAAGGAATTTGTGTTTATACTTACAAGGGCTCATTCAGATCAAATTTTAATGGAGAAGGTGGCCTCTTTGGTGACTGCCAAAACAAACCTAATGAAAAGATACAATGTTAGTTTACACACACACACACACACACACACACACACACACACACACACACACTCACACGCAGCAGTAAGAAGCTAAGATTAAAGCTTCTTCTCAATACTTGCTTATACTTACTGCCATCTTTTAATCGTGTGTCCAGAGGAAAACAGTGAAGAAGCTGAAGTGCCTAAAGAAAAACAAAATGAATTTAAAAACCTATTGTTTAATATTGTCAGAGCAAAAACATTATCTAAAGTTAAAATTAAAAATTTTTATGTGTTGTAAACATGTACATATGCTTTGTCAAGCTAAACATACAAGCATTTCCTCTCAAGTCAGGGACAGGACAGAAGTAGGGTCTGTTCTCAGCATTGACTCAACATAACCTTTCAAATCTAGCATCAGGTCACAGACAAAAGGCACAGCACCTAGGAAAGGAGGCACTCAAATTATCCATTTGTACATTATATGAAGTACAAATTGGGGAGCTTTTTTATTCAGCAGTGAGGATTCAGTGAAAAAGCTATCAGGAAAAAAAAGCTCCTTCATAAAAGTAAATAAGGAAGGAAGGAAAGAAAGAAGGGGGGGAGGGTGAGGGAGAGGGAGAGGGAGAGGAAGAGGGAGAGAGGGAAAAAGAAATGTAAACAAATACAGCACCTACCAAGAAACCCAACCAAGGGAGGCAAAAGACCCATTCAAAGAACTTACAAAATGAAGACACTATAAGATGGAACGAATGCGAGTCTATGTTTATGGACTGGGAGAATACGGTTAGGACGGTCACAGGACCAGAAGCAATTGACAGATACCATGCAATACCCGTGAAAATACCAACGACAGTCTTCACAGAACCAGAAACCACAACCCTAAAATTCATTTAAGCACAACATACTCCAAATAGTCATATCAATCTGAAGCAAAAAGAGCAATGATGGAGGCATCACAAGACCTTATCTGAAAATATACTAAACACTTAAGAGCAACAGAAAGGTAGGACATACAAAGACATGTAGCTCATGAAATAGAACAGAGCGTGTGGAAACAAACCCACAACCCTGCAACCATCTAACTCCAACATGGGTGCCAAGAACGTGCTGGAGAAAATACAGCCTCAGGCTGAAGATTTAGCTCAGTGGCACTTGTGGCTGCCCTGCAAGCTCAAGGTTGTGAGTCTGATCCACAGAACCAAAAAAACAAAAAAAACAAAAATAGCCTATTCACTAATGATGCTGGGAAAACCAGATGTGGAAGACTGAAATTATATCTATCTCACTCAGTACATAAACAAACTCAAAATGGATCAAAGACTTTAAAACTTGAAACCTCTCAAGTAAAACACAGAGGAAACCCCAAGATATTGGAATAGGTAATGATTTCCTGACAATGACTCAACAGCCTATGCAATAAAAGCAGGAATTAACAAATGGAATTACATCAAATTAAAAAAAGCATTTGCCTAGTGTGTACAAGGCTTTCGGTTGGATTCCCAGAACAAGAAAAACAATTTTAAATGAAGTTAATTTATATTCTGATAGTAGAGTAAAAACCTGTAGAGGGAGTCTGAAGACAGCACAGGCTACTTTGAGCAACTGTATTGAATGTCAAGTAAGAAGATTTTAAAATTAGTGATTATATATGTCATGCTCTTTCTAAACCCTTGTATTAATCCACGTATTAACTCAGTTGATTTTTGGTACAACATAGGTATTAGAGGTCAACTTATTTTCAATTTACATTTGAGGAAGTAGAGACCTAAGATGTATGTAACAGATGGTGGAAAAGGCAAAATTCCAAGAAAATACTTGACTGAGTATCCTTTATTTTCTTCATTTCCTGGTAATATTCTAAACATCTTCTAGAAAACTGACAAAATATATTCCTACTGTGTGAGGAAGAAAGGCTGTCTAACACATGACTGCATGCAGAGGTCGTTACATGCATCCACAGCAGGTCACTGAGTGGAGTTATAAAAGAGCAACGCCCAGCCCTTCTCACTATCTCTGAAAACCCTGATGATGGAGCAAACAAACCTTTCGGGTCAGTGATGAAATAACTGAGCTGAGGTTATATCTTCTCTTACTGTTTCAGAATATATACTTACCTTATGATTAAAATATTTTTCGAATTTTAATCTTGCTAATTCTACACACTGCATCCAATTTCTGGGTCTTCTGCTGAGTAATTTAATAACCAGAAAACAGCCTTCTAGACTCTGTCCACTCTGTATCTTCTGGAAGGGAAGGAAAAAACAATGAATATACTTTCAATTACAAACACACACACACACACATTCCAAAAGTATTAACCAAAGACTGAAGGGCCAGCTCATGTGTTTAATGTTCTTAATTCCATTTTTTTCATTTCAAGCTCCTTGCCTTTCTCTTCTTCATTTCTCTTGTAAAGGAAGAAGAAAGTGGGAGAAAATACCATATGATATTTAACTCTGAAGTTCCTTAACGCAAAAGATATTCTCATATATTCCCAGTTCTAAGTTATCAGCACTATGTATGTACTTGTATATTATGTACTTAGCATAAGGAGCCCCAAAATAATAGTTAATACTAAAAGGTTGGCATTTGCAGTAGCACAGGATTAAGGTTTAAGGAAATACTGTTATTTCCCCAATTATGAAGTAGAAAGTGAGATTACTACCCATTCACAACATTTTCACTATCATTTACCCGTTTTTTCCCCAAAGAGGTTAACAGGTACTTTTATCATTTTTAGCTCTTTTATCATTAGTTACTACACATCTTCATTAGGCTGAATCACATGAGTTGCTCTTCTGTCAGTCATACACAAAGATCAACAATTTCCTGTAGTTCAACTGACCTCAAAAGACGCTGCTGTGATTTAATTTCAAGAATATTGGTGCATCATTTCTCTTTTTGATAATTAGTGATAATGTTTTAGCCACTCTTTAGACAGGTAAAATAAACCACTTATGGAGGACTAGAAAATTGTACCAACACAAAACATTAGCCTTATATTAAAATACCCTGATCTTTACCCGTAAGACTTCTTCTGCACTTGGGTAAGTTTGCCAAAACTTGTTAAACAACGAAGGCTTGTGAGAAAAGGTACTTTCAAACTATAAGGAGGAAAGAAGAAACAAAATATTACAAGCATAAGTCTGCTTAAAAGTCAGAATTATCTTTTTCTCTGCTTCGAAGAAAACAAATTCCTTGTTAAGGAACTTTTACCTTGTCTCTGGCCCACTGTATAGTATGCTCGATAGTAGCTGGAAAGGATTTTAGAGTACAGAATGGTATTTCCTCTTCCGGGGGATCCCGCTGTTTCAAAATATGAAAATAAGTTAAGAGGAAATGATACATTATTTCCAATGAATTTTAATTTTCAAAACAAATTATAAAAATCAAATCCTAGCCAAGCATGGTGGCACATGCCTGTGATCCCAACACTTAGGAGGCAGAGGCAGGAGGAATACCCTGAGTTTGAGGCCAGCCTGAGCTACATAGTGAGTCAAAGCCAGCCTGAACTACACAGTAAGCCCCTATCTCAGAAAAAAAAATCCAAAAATAAAATAAAAGCCAACCATACATTTTTATGTCTTCTCTTTTAGGCAGTAAAAGTTAATTTTTTAAACATTTAACCTATTTGCTAACAAATGTATAATAAAATGACACATATGGATTCTATTTTCATTCATTATCTGTGCTGGCATTTGGCATATGCAAGGCAGATTACGATAAATAATTCATTTTTTTCCTTGAGAAATCAATGTGACAATTAAAACTTTGTCACAGTACTCCCTACTTTGAAAAGCAATTTGAGAATCATCACTATTGTTTGTGCTCAGTAAATCAGGAGTCTTTCCATGGATAAAAACATTTGGGACCAAGGACATGTAGTTTCCTGTGTAAGTTACAGCTGTAACCTGAGTTGTTATTGCACAGAAGCACCACTGAAGAAGACTTACTGGTTTACATAATCTAAAAATGACGGATTTGGTCTTTTATTTAGAGCTTTCCATTTTAGTCTGTTGATCTATGAAATACCACCAAGCATTGTACAAATCAAAGAGGGGAAGCCAAATTCTGAGCTTCCTGAATGCAAGTAAAAAAAAGGTTTAAAGATGTGATATAAAAGAACACGAGAAGTTTTAGAATTTTAACATTCCCTACTTTGAAATTTTCAAATGATATTCAGCGTGTTTTTAACCATTTAATTTTCAAATAATATTTGTCAATCTAGTCTACCATATTTTCACTGTGCACATATATAAACTTGTCCTTTCATAAAAAAGATGGGAAAAGCGCTGGGCGTGGTGGCTCATGCCTGTAATCCCAGCACTTGGGAGGCAGAGGCAGGAGGATTGCTGAGTTCGAGGCTTGCCTGAGCTACATAGTGAGCTCTGGGCTAGCCTGAACTACAAAGTGAGACCCTGTCTCAAAAAAAAAAAAAAAAAGGAAAAGCATAAACCTTATAAAAATGTTAAGTTCTAGTAAATCAAACATATTATTTAAATAAATAAATCTTTACTCTTGCACGAGTATTATTCAGTATTTTGAGTAGATCTTTTATAAACTGAAAAACCTAGAATTATTTCCTAGCCACTGGTTTTAATTTGGTGGTGCTGCCAAATCATTTAATAAGTCACAAATTACGTTTGTACACCTATGGAATGTGTGAGGACAGAGGGTTTGAGCTCCACCTATGAAAAATGACCGCAGCTGGGTTCTGAGTGTCATGAAGCGCTGCACGCGCATCGGGCTGGACTCTCATTTCTTGCTGGTGGGTATGAATCCTTAGTGGGAATAACGAGAGATGTGAGCACACAAGAACTAGACTTGTATTTTTTATATATTGTACCAGCTATGTCTAACATAATACAATCAAAAGAATAGAAGATGGACAGAATTTTGTGACTTGGTTAACGGTTCCAATCTCAAAGTTTAATTTTTGTCTTGTTTTGTTTTTTGGTTTGCTTGTTTTTGAGACAGGGTCTTGCTTTGTAGTTCAGGCTGGCTCTGAACTCACTGTATAGCCCAGACAAGCCTCAAACTCAGCAATCCTCCTGCCTCTGCCTCCTGAGTGCTGGGATGACAGATATGTGTCACCACTCCCGGCTCAAAATTTAATTTTTCTTATCAAGCAATCTAAACTCCAAGGTTGCTAGTAAATGAACCAAAAAAAAAAAAAAAAAAAAAAAAAAAACAAAAAAAGGAAAAACAAGAATACTCCAGAAAGCCTAGGCATAAAATTTTGATTTTAAGAAGTACACTCAATTATATTTTTTTAAATGAACATGAATATATGAATGGACATAAGCAACAGAGCAAAACCAAATTAATAAATCTCAGTCAAATCTGTTAACTCACTGAGAACAACAAAAGACATTTATTTCAAAATAGTGATCCACTTACGTGACTGTTGTAAGACTCGGTTAAGTGAGGCACAATGACCTCTGTGTGCCCCTTAGTGCCCATGGTCCCTGAGTCCAGGAGTGGTCGCAGGTTTGCTAAGCAGCGGCTGTTTGAAAGCACAGAGTACGACGCACAAGTGAGCAGTAAGCATGGCGGCGTAAGCCACCCCCCGCCACGGTCACGTGTTTCAGGAAAGGGCCGCCCCAAGCATTTCTACTCCCCAGCCCTGTCCTGCACTGTGTTTAGGTTTTGTCTTTCCCGTCTACTACTGGGACCAAATCTTGGGCTTTGTTAACTTTTATCTCTAGGTTAATTCTTTCCTGTTTTATTTCTTCTTTTGCTTTCTGTATTTATTGGTTGCTTCTATGAATTTTATCCCACTATATCTTTCCTAACCCCAAACTGCATTAGCCACCTTTTCTTTTCTTTTTTTTTGAGACAGGGTCTCGCTTTGTAGTTTGGGCTAGCTCTGAGCTCACTATGGAGCCCAGGCAAGCCTGGAACTCAGCAATCCTCCAGTCTCTGCCTCCCGAGTGCTGGGATTACAGGCGTGAGCCACCATGCCCGGCACTGTGGTATGTGGTGCTGATTGCTAGTTGATTGCTGGTGGGCGTGAGTCTCCACGCCCAGCATTGTATGTGGTTACCGGGGATCGAACTCAGTACCTTGCGCTTGCAAGGCAGGCGCCGGAACCACTGAGCTAACCCTCCGGCCCTTTTTTGCTTTTTGAGACAGGGTCTCGCTTTGTAGTTCAGGCTGGCCCTGAGCTCACTATGGTGCCCAGGCAAGCCCCGCGAACTCAGCAATCCTCCTGTCCCTGCCTCCCGAGTGCTGGGATGACAGGCGTGAGCCACCACGCCCAGCATTGTGGTATGCGGTGTTGATTGTTGGTGGGCGTGTCTCCACGCCCAGCATTATATGTGGTTACCGGGGATCGAACTCAGGACCTTGCGCTTGTGAGGCAGGCGCGGAACCACTGAGCTAACCCTCAGGCCCTAGCCACCTTTTCTTAATAGATTACCTGTAATTCTGGATACTTTAATTTCTTAAAATTTTCTCCTTTTCTTTCACTCAAAAACACAATCTGTTCATTACATTTAACTGGTAGATTTCCTTCTGTTAATATACAGCGAACCCTTGATTTAATGGATTAAATTTGTTACCAATGGCTGATTGTAATTCAAGTTGGGCAATTGAAAGCTCAGGCTCCTCCACAGCCTTCAAAGTCTCTTTCTTGTTTAATTTTAGGCCACATCTTCTTCCAAGCAGATTTCAATGTTCTTAGAGAGACATTTGCCCAGGTCTCAACCCCATAAAGGAAAGGGTGTTGTAATTTTCCTTCCAGAACTCCTGAAGGATTAAATCTGTATCTGAGACTCTCTCAAAGCACAAGGAGCCAACATTTGGATTGTAGCTCAAGTCTTTGGTCATAAATTAAACTCGAAATTCTGGTCATAACCCAGGTTGTTTGTATGTCTGGCCAGTCCTAAACCGAGGGTCCACTGTATCTACTCTAGGATCCTAACATTAAGTGGTCTTACAATGAGGTAAGAATGCCTATATAAAGTGCACACATTTATTGTCATTCATTCATCTACATTTAATGAATATTTCCTGAATAACACCACATAGCAGGAACTGAGAATAAAATGGTAGAAAATAAATGGTCTCTGGATAAATGATTGTGTGGAAACAAGCATAAAATAATATATCAATAAAAGGGTCATGAAGGAAAATGTAAAGAAAAAGTATAATTGGGGATTAAACAAATTAGGTTTTAAGACATTTAGGCTGAAAATAAGATGAAAGAGAACCTCAAGTGAAGAGTAGTTAAGGTGTATGTAAGAGTATGCAGGTGAGGAGTTTGGACAAGAGGAAGAATTTTAAGCTGGATTGGTAGAAAGGTGGCAGGTACATTGTGAAAAATATTTAAGCTATTACCAATTTTGAATTCTATGTCAAATATAAAGGGAAATCATCAAATGGCCTGGATTTGAGGAGCATAGTAGGAAACTCAAGAATGAAATATTAGGCAACTTTTTCAGTAAGTGTGGGAAACAAAGTGTGGGAAAAAAATAAAAGGTAATTCTCGGTAAACCTGAATTTCAGGAACATACCTGTCAACGTATCTCCTGGCTTCCACATTATCTAATGCTGTAATAATTATATCTTGTTTGGTATAAAACTCATCATTATAAATGGCCTCAGTAGCTGGACATACTTTGTTCAGATGTGCATCTAACTTTAACTGAGGATTTATTTTCAGAGTTGCATCAGCAGCAGTATAGCTTTTAGGTTTCTAGACAAATAAATACAAACAGAAGGAGTAAATTTTAAATAAAAAGATAAACTATGATCATATTTAGATGCTTTTACCACTCTGGAACACTATGTATTGGGCAAGTACAAAGTAATGAGGTTAAGTTTCATTTCTGGTTTGTGGAAAGTAGTCATTGTAGTCACATTACATTTAATAGAGTACACTGGACCACACAATTACTATTCAAAGTCTAAACAACCTTTATTTCATAGCTAAGGGCTTCACCTAATAATGTCTGATTTGGTGAATGCCTAGAAAATATGGACATATTCAGTAAAATATTGTAAATCAAGACTATAGCCAATAAGTTCTTAGATGTAGGACTACTTTAGTCTTCAGAACTAAAACACTTAAAATTATTATTTCTGGAAGGAAGGACCTTTAGCAATACTGCTTATGTTTTAGTTTTATGAAAAGAGTACCCTAAATAAATTCATATTTCCTCAGAGAATGTGTAGGGTCCCTTCAGGTGGTAGCAAGGTCATTTGTGAGTGCTAGCTTCGACATACTTCCCAAGCCTGCTCTGCTTGGCTCCGCACCTGGCATGAAGGGCCCCCCTCTCTCACACTGCCAGGCTGACAAGGCTCACTTCTCACTGTTCTTAGTGTATAAACATATCAGAAAAATGCTGTTTAGTAACATACTAAACAGGGTTTTACAGTCCTTCTGTAAGTAAAATGTACGAACTGAATAAACATTGTAAAATCATTTATGAGGTCATCATTTTGCCCACTACACTTGGCTAAGTGGGTCACCTAGATAGCCTGTTTTAGTTACCTTCCGTTCACGGCATGCCTAAGCTTCATTTACTATTAAGACTGCAAATGAGTTAACAATAAGGGGAAACAACTTCTGAAGGAAATCTGCTTGGCTAGAACTACTTTTCCTGACTTAAAATACTTTGGTATCTATAAAAAAAGTTAAGAACAAGAATTTTTTTATAATGAAAGGAAATGTCATTAGACAAGACTGGAAATGTGAAAAAAAGGATAAATGTAAGATTTTTTTTTTTTCTTTTGTTGTTGTTTTTTTTGAGAGAGGGTCTCACTTTGTAGTTCAGGCTGGCCCTGAGCTCACTATGTAGCCCAGGCGAGTCTCAAACTCAGCAATCCTCTTGCCTCTGCCTCTGAATGCTGGGATTACAGGCTTGAGCCACCAAGCCTGGCATTTGTGGTATGTGTTACTGATCACTGATGGGCATGAATCACCATGCCTGGTATTGCTCTATGTGGTTACTGGGGATAGAACCAGGGACCCTGTGCTTGCTAGGCAGGTGCCAGAACTACTGAGCTAAATCTCTGGCCCAAGATTTACTTGTTTTTATTACAAAGACCAAAAAAGATAGTTCCAAATTTCTGATCTGTCAAAACCTCAAATTAGACATTATTTCTATATACTTACTTTGTAAAATTAAACATGGAAACATACTTTAGTGATTACAAAATAAAAAGATTGTTTCACAATTCAAGTTTTAATATCCAAAATCAATGCAGAAACCAAATTTTTGCATTAAAATTTTCTATTTCCTTTTGTCATCCTCCCATTCTGATAATCAGAGATTCTAATACAGTACATGTTCTATCTATTCAGTCATTATTGTTTGTTTTTAAAAAGGAAACTCTTCTCTTTTTCATATAATACAACAGCTTATTTAAATGTGAAGCAGAACAACAACATACCTGTATGTGATGAGGACGAAAGAGGAACTGCCTGTTCAAGTTTGATTTTTCTATCAAGTCGGGATCTGTAACTGTAACCTAGTATGAGGACATGACACAATACATACATGTTTTGTTTTCTCAGTGCTATCAGACAATACCTACATATTATAAATATTTTGGCTGGTAAAGATCTTAAGAATATAAATAATCCAAAACTGTTACCAATATGATGATTTTACACTTGTTCTCCAAGTGCACTTGCCCCTCAATCTAGTTTTTTTTTGAGACAAGGTCTCATTATGCAGTTCAGGCTGGCTCTGAAACCACTACAGATCACAGGTTGGCCTTGAGCTCATGGGCAATCCTCCTGCCTCAGCTGTAATTACAGGCCTGTGCCACCCCACCTAGCTTCAAACTAGTATTTCTGAAATGTATTCTAGCTATTAGGGTTGACCGGTATTTATAAACTTATTCATTTCTGTTTAGCTGATATTTTCTGGTTATTTTCACATTTAGGTATGATTACATGTTACAGTATCTTTTTCAATTGGAAGACAGCACAAAATCAATTAGAAAATGTCCTTAGCCGGGTTCGGTGGGTCACGCCTGTAATCCCAGCACTTGGGAGGCAGAGGCAGGAGGATGGCTGAGTTGAGGCTTGCCTGAGCTACATGGTGAGCTCAGGGCCAGCCTGAACTACGAAGTGAGACCCTGTCTCAGGAAAAAAAAAAAGTCCTTAACAAAGAAGATTAGTAGACTTACAACTGTTATGATTACTATGTCTATCTTTTTACCTCCTCCAACCCTGCCTTTTATTCTCTCCAATTTGTCTTTAAATTGATAGGTTTCCTTTATTGCCATTTGACATGGAAGTTAAATGTATTTTTATGTGGCTATACTCAAATTTTACAATATACAGTCACTTAAAGTTTAAAATTAATTTAAATCTCTATACCCTTCTTGAACAGAAAATATATAAACTATTCAACTTTCAAAAGTACTTTCTATTGGTATCAATTAACATTTCAGTTGCATTTATTTCTGATTATCCCACGCCCAGACCATTTATCAATTTTTAAAGTTAGTTGCTATTTAAATTATAAGAATGGTGATGACCGTCTCTGCTTGTCCTTCCGCAGTGCCCACGTTATTAAGTAGTTCTGTCCCCAGGGGCAGAGGGCAAGCCGCTTCCGTCACGCTGCTTTGCCAGCTCTCTTCCTTGGCTCCCTTATGAAACATAACCAAGTATGGCACCTGACCGTCATTTGCTCTTGCAGTGTAAATTGAAGCTTCCAGATGTGTATCGCACAACTTCTCTTTGTTTTTTACCTTTGGTATATATGGTATTAAGTACCTTTTCAAACGGAGAATATTTATCTTTTTTCAATTTTGGGAACTTCGGTCATTTCCTTTTGACTGTTGATGTTTTGACACTGCTCCTCCTAATAGAACCTTTTTTCTCTCTGTAAATTCTACCAGATTTATGTTGAACTTTGCAAATACATCTTCTGTCATCAAAAAGGCACCTTTCTACACTCCACTTTGGGTGCTTACTCATCTTCTATTTGTTAATTCTCTCATCAGTTACATTTGAATTTAGATTTACTGATTATTTAGAAATTGATATTTAACATTTTATAAAAATCCCAGGGCTCTATTTTTTCTATCTTTGGACATTTGTCACTTTAAAGTTTATTCTCCTGTTACCACTAGCAGTCTTCTGTTTCCAACGGCTGATGACTTGGCAGAGCTATATCTGAATGGACCGTCACTTGCGTGGATGCTGACTTTTCTGAGTGCGAGGGCTCTGTGGAAGTACTACCAGGCTGCAGTTTCACATTTGCTTTAGTCAGGTCTGTAGATCTTAATGGTCCTCCATGGGTTATACTCATTTCTCTTCTTAAAGTTTTTACACACCATAATTTTAAACACATACACCATTGTAGTATATGCTCTGAGTTTTATTTTTCATAAGGACTTCTTCTACTTAAGATTTTGGATAGACATTCAAGATAGAGATAATATTTGTGAATCATGGTAACTTTTATCTCAGGATTTTATTTCTCTCTTGGTTCCTGGACCGGCGGATTTCTCTTGTTAGACAGACACTTAAAATAGTCTTCTGTTAGCTGACGTGATAAATCTAAAAAATTACTAATGAACCCTAGTTTATGTCTTAAAAGGTTAAGTAATACTAATGAAATATATTTTATTTAAATATATGACATGGCCATGCCAACAGCTCACTTAGTTGTAAGAACTTAAATTGTACATCCAAATTTCTATTAGTTCCACTATACTAAGCCTTCTAATGTCTTCTCTCATTAAAAAGATTTTACAATGAACAGTATGTAACAGAGATAACAACCAAGTGTTTTTTTTTTTGAGACAGGGTCTCGCTTTGTAGTTTAGGCTGGCTCTGAGCTCACTATGTAGTCCAGGCAAGCCTCAAACTCAGCAATCCTCCTGTCTCTGCCTCCCGAGTGCTGGAATTACAGGTGTGAGCCACCACACCAGGCACTGTGGTATATAGCATTGATTGCTGGTGGGCGTGAGTCTCCATGCCCAGCATTGTATGTGGTTACTGGGGATCGAACTCAGGACCTTGCGCTTGCGAGGCAGGCGCCGGAACCACTGAGCTAATCCTCCGGCCCAAGTGTTTTATCAAGTGAAGCTCATTCACATTTGATCTTTATGCAGTGCTATGAGGGGAGTGGGGTAGAAAATACTGCTTTTTCAGAGTACTGTATTAGATAAAGAAATCATACAGACAGAATTAATCTGTCCCAAAACTACCTTATTTCAAACATGATTGGTAGATAATAGAATCTTCAAATATCTACTCTGATTTCTATCCTTAAAATTTGTACTTTGTGTGTTATGTGCATAACCAAGTCAATTCAAAAAAGACCAACAGAAAAATATGGTTTGACTCACAGATCAGTATCTTACCATTCCTTTCTCTTTGCTTGTACCAACACCAAGTAAAGCAAAATTCTTTAACATTTCACAGCCGATGGCTCCGCATCCAACCTACGGAGAAGAGAAACAACACAGGTCACACTGCACCAGGTATCAACTCAAGATTGATTTCACTCTAATTTTCTTCAAAATGTAAGTTACTAAAGACACACACTTTAACATATTCATCACAGGGCCATATTTCATATGTCTCAGTGCTGGGTGGCTTAAATCACTGGTGGCACACACATAATTATCTCATCAGGTAGCTTTTCATTAATTTTGTCAGTAAAAAAGACCAATAAAAGTCATTATATCTGTTTGTACCACTAGCAGTACATGTAGTCTCCTGGGATAGTCATGCATATACAGTGGTTCAGTCTGGTGGGAACTTGACTACTGGTAACTCCTCTTTAAAATATTTAAGAGGTTTACTATGCCTTTATAAGTCTCTCAAACAAAAGCATAAAACATTTAAAGCACAATACTTATGATCCTTAAAGCAGGAGGCATTTAAAAATTTCAAAATAATAGCACAATGAAAATTTCTTTACTTTTAAATATTTCTCAAAACGAGTCAGATGAATAGAACCATTATAGGACTTTCCTAAAAGAAATAGTTTTAAGTAAAAACAATCAAAAACTGATGATAAATTCCACATATATGCAAAAACTGCAATAAAGTAATCAAAACATTATTTAAAAATAGTTAATAAAAATCAGCAGTATTTTCAAGAATCTTACACTAATGACAAGAAAATATTTTTAAAAATTTTTTAATTTTTTTTTTTGAGACAGGGTCTAGCTTTGTATTATAGGCTGGTCCTGAGCTCACTAGGTAGCCCAGGCAAGCCCCAAACTCAGCAATCCTCCTGTCTCTGCCTCCCGAGTGCTGGGATGACAGGCATGAGCCAACACGGCCGGCACCGTGGTATGCGGTACTGATTGCTGGTGGGCATGAGTCACGCCTGGCCCTGTGGTATGTGGTTTCCAGGGATCCTACTTGGGATGTTGCACTTGCAAAGAGGTGCTGGAACCACTGAGCTAAATCCCTGGCCTTCACTGGCAATGCATTAAGGTAGTGAACACAGTCAAGAAACAGATAAATATTTTTTCATTTAGTAAGGGGTAAAAA